>CM033700.1:6597534-6833076 GCA_019514585.1 Dendrobium officinale
TATATATATATATATGATATCATATCCAATCATTATCTATATACATATTCATGTACTATCTTTTCTTAAAACTTGACGTGTTCCATATCCATGACATGTCTATGTTCCTTTGTTTGTATTTGTGCAGCATGTCTCTAAAGGTATTATAAGGAAGTGATTTATCTGAAAAAAAGATAAAAGTAGTACCAATTGAAGATAAAAGTAAAAAAAAAAAAGAAGTCAGCTGGTTTGGCCATGTATAGTGTAGGCATGCAATAAAACTATTGAGGCAAGTGGATAGAATTAATATAGAAGGATAAACAAAGGAAACAAAAGCAAATCAAAGATACCATAACAAAAACCTAAAAAAAAACATGAAAAAAAATGTAGTTTCACACTTCACGCAGCACTCAACAAAAATAATAAAAAATAACATTTTATAAAACCATTAAAATAAACACATTTGATGTAAGAAAAGCATGAAAAATGCTAAGACTGACGATAAGAATAAGAGAAAATTGAAAAGATTAATAAAAGTAATAAGACAAGCAAACCTCACATCTGAACAAAGAGAGAATCCATCCAAAATGGGTTTCAAGCCCACTCCTGATGAAAGATAAAATCCAAGCATAGATGAAAGAATCTTCATCATCCAAATTATTAATATCAAACTAACAAATTGCAAATATATTATTAATAAATTCCTAAAAACCTTAATGATAATGACTAGAATAATCCATACAAAATAGCAAAAAATTAATAGAAAATAACATTACAATCCAAGAAAAAGTGGAAAAAATAGAATTTATGTCCGCATTAACTCCCCCTACTTTAAAGCATTATACTCTAACGAGTAAAAGTGAAAATATGCATGTAGGTTTTCTAGGACTATGATATAGGGGCTGTTTGGTATGCGGATTTAGGCCGGATTTGGGTGAAATCCAGCCAAACGGCCTAAAATGCAAATCCAAATCTCGCGGCAAATGAAAGCTGAGGTTGACGGAAAAAGACCTCTTTTTGCGGTAAATCCCGGATTTAGCAACCATCGATTCGCCAACTTCTTATTCGCGCGAGAGGAGGAAGTCCGAAGAAAGTCCTCCGAACATTTCCAGCTATTTTTCTTTTAACTGCCTTAAATCCTGACTTGCATAGCCAAACAGTCACACATAATTTAACTATATTTATCATGACTATTACCAAACAATTTTCAGGATTTACCCCCCCCCCCCCCCCCCCCCCCCCCCCCGGATTTCGCAAATCCGGATTTAAAGGATTTATGAAATCCTACTTAAATGAAATCCTAGATTCTACCAAACAGCCCCATAAAGTTTGAATTTGAATATGGCTAATTATATGGAATCATATTGGTTTTATGGATTCGAAAGAGTGGAGTTAGATGAGGAAGAAGAAAATCTTATGGCTGAAATCAAGGGTCATTGGCAACAAATTACTGTTCATAGTGGACAGTAACCCCACGAATGATGGAATTGTGGGAATCTGAAATGACTTGGCTTCTCATGGTAAAACAAAATTCTTGGGGTAGATGGAAAAAGGAAAATAAGAGAACTAATTGAGGAATAAGAAATCAAATGATAATGAAAGGAAGCAACACCCTAAAGGTGTAGCAATCTTGCATATTAAATGAACCAAAAACTTTGACTTAATACCAATTTGACAAAACACAAGCAAGAAAAAGTTAGGAAAGATAACAAAGAAGAAGAAAAAGTTCAAAAGATTCATCAAAAGATACAAGAAGTCTCAAGCCCAAACAAAGCGTGAACCTTCCTTGAACGGGTTTCAGATCTCACAGTGGATCAAAAATCAATTACCAAAATAGATGGGGAAGAAGAAGAGTTTTTACATCCTAAGTAGCGTTTTATTTATGCCATAAGTTTTCTTACATGACTCAAAATTCTCGTAAAATGCACCCCTTCTAATATGTACAGAAAATTAACAGTAAAAAATACACCAATTAAGGATTAGATAAAATTAATGCCAGAGGATTAAGAAGGAAAAGAAATAGACCAAAGTTGGCATAAATAGAAGTTATTGTTCGCACCCTTTTTTTCTTATTTATGTCCTGCACATGTATATTGCAAGGTAATTCATTTCCTCCTATATTGACCCTTTTCAAACAGCCTCTTTTCAAGATGTATTGCATCGCCTCCATTCGAAACTTCTTCCAACTCCCTCTCCCAATCCATGAGAGAAAAGAAGATGAAGTCGAAGAGTATGAACACGGGGATACAAATTGAAAAAGAGCGAGAGGAGGAAGATAGGAGGAGATGAATTAAAGAGTGCTTATGTGCCCAGAACAAAAATAAATTTGATCTCTAGTTATATATGGAGGGCTTTCATGAATCGTTTTCATGGACTCTTTTTCTTCTGGACCTCTTTTCTTGACTTATCCCATGAAGATTGCTCCATGAGAATCCTTCAGCTAAGGCATATCCTAGAATGGACTGACTAGTGTTGTTTAGAACAATTTGCAAATAATATGTTTCACACCTCAAGCAATAATTAAGAGGAATGAATCAAAAAAGAGGATTCATAAAGCAAACCCTAAAGGCTATTAAATTGCTAGACATCAATCATATTTATTTCTAATAAAATTAAATTAAATTTCAACTCAACTCAATTTTTCCAAGGAGAAAGCATTGTAAAGATTTAATCTTTCAACAAAGAATGAATAAAGACAATAAAACAAAATTATATCCAAGTCCTATCTATATTTTTGTGAGTTGAAGCACATGATGCCAACAAAGTTCTAGGTTTTCTCCTGTGAATCATGACAACAGTAGAAAAGCAAGCTGCATGGTTACCAAAGAGAGTGGTTGCTATTGAGTCGCTAACGTCTAGTATTACACATTAATGTTGCTGAGAATTTATTTGTCAAATTTAATGCATGGTCGCCAAAAATTAAATTAATCTTTTCATATTACTCATCACTTAAATCACCTTTTGCTTATGAGCAGAAATATATTTGTCTTGATTCTGTTAGACCGGTCCACTGGACCGGTCCAGCCGGTCCAGGCGGGACCGGTTCACGGGCCAGAATCGCGAAAACAGGCGGAGAAAGCTTCCGCCTGGGCGGAAGCCGCGCGTGACGCACGCTTTGCGGGATGGTTTTTGGAAGGTTTTTGAATGGATTTTAGGAGGGAAATTGATTGTAGGGATTGTTTAGGAAATTCCTTTTGAATTGTATGCATTAAATAGTAGATTTTCCTAGGTTTTGAGCATCTTGAATTTGGCTGAAATTTGAGATCTCGTAGATTTAGGGTTTCTTTGGGCTCTAGCGGCGTCTAGAGATTTGGGAGAGATCGATCCTCCTCTAGAATTGAGGATCAATTGTATCTTGCTCTTTTTATTCATCGTCTAAGTGGAATACAAGTCTTTTCTTGAGTTTTCTCTCGTATTTTCCCGAACAAGTGCTGTTTTCCTGCTGTAAACAGCAGAAATCTGCTGTTTTCCTGCTGTGGACAGCCATTTGGCTGCTGTTGGTTCGCCGATTTTGGATAGGTTGCATGTGAATACAAGCACTTCCTATCAGATTCTACCCATGAGTTCTTGTATTACACTAGCAACATCAGAATACAAAGGCATCCTACCTAAATTTTGGAAACAAAACACTAACAACAATATTAGCTACAAACCAAAAGAAATCCTTATCCTGCAATACAATAATTGCCCTCGCTCAACCCCCAACCATGTGCACCCATACACACATAGCTAAGAATACAAGGATATCCTGCCAACTATCAAGTTGCAATTATTGGAAACAAAAGCAATAACTATTAGCCTCCAACCAAAAGAAATGTTCATCTTACAATGCAATAATTGACCTAGCTCAACAACAACAACCAGCACCACCACCACTGACTCTCAACTCAACCCAATCCACACACATAAGCATAACGTCATATGCCTGCATGCACACGGAGTCGCGGAAAACATTTGAAGAAAAGGCATGTGCATGGACTTATTTACTAGTGGTCAAACCAATCCTATAATGATCACATTTCAAACTCTCCCTCACTTTTGTATGCTGAGCATTTTAAAATGGATTGTACGCAGAGCATTAAAATCGTTTTTGGATGGTTAACCCACACATGTAATTACCCTATTTTAAACTCTACATAACTCATGCTTTCATATCTGACTAGCCTCGTATGAACATAAAAGATTAAAATGCAGCATGATCAACTTAAACCCTCAAGTTTAATCACCTCTTTTTTCGTGGTGTGTAAGCTTATGGACAATAAATTCCATTGCTTAACACAGTAGATCCTATGATTATTCTCTTAAGGAACTCATATGGAGAGATATTCAGCTAATTAATACCCCACTTCCTTGATATTGTAATTCCAAGGAAATTTACTGGCACAAATTTTAACATAAATGCCTAATGCAGTGGAGACGAGACATACTGGCATAGATGTTTAAGATGAGTTCAAAGGATAATAGCGTGTGAGTGAAGGGATTACTAGAGATGACTCCTGACAAGTTGTTCATTAATACGGCTTGATGGAAAGGAAAAAAGGTGCCAACAAATTCGGCTGTTGGCAATTCATTAATCCTCACCTCCTACTGCTCAAATACAGCAATGGTTATCAAAAAAATTATTCAAGCCACTAAAGGCCGGAAGAGTAGCGTTTCAAAAGTTCTAGTATCACCAACATATTTCGAATGTTTGTTCAAATTTGATGAACGAACAACTGGCAAAAAAAAAAAAAAAATAGTGAAACTGGAAGGTTGGAAAGAAAGTAAGAAACATACTAACCATTGATCAAACACAAAACAGTAACTGCAGGGATATAAAAATTTCTCAACCTTTGTGCTTTCCACAACCAAAAAAATTTAAGCAATTTGACCTTAAGCTTCAAAGTTTGCAGAAAAAGAAATGAAGCCAACAATATCACAGCATGCATTCAAAAAGAAGCCTACCTCTGAAGGAAATAATGCTATCAAAGATAGGCAGGGAAATAGAACTAAACTGGAAATATACAAGCTAAATAGAAATCAACACCTTATACAGAATGTAGCTACAATCAAAAGCAACAAAAAAAAAACAAGACCTAGGAATCCTCGATAGGTAGCAAGAAGAGCCACTCACCAGGAACAACCTTTGGAGGCTCATCCTTGCCAGTGGCAGAATACATGTACCGCTGCCCCTTGTACCACACAAAATTGGGAGGTTTCGGCGCATAGTGCTCTCCCTCGGGAAGACTTATGTAGAAACCAATTACATCTCCCTCAGAATAGCCTTGTTTCCCATACTCCTCCCTCAACGCCTTGTGAACCTTACACCCATCAATATCCCTATACCCATAGCTATTGCCGTCATACCCGACAGGTGCCTGAAGATCCCCGTTCTCCGCCGTCCATCCAAGCCTCGTGTGCCCGGACTCGCCGAGCCTAATAACCCTGATCTCAAAATACCAAGCACCATCAACAATCCCACGCGTCGCGCGAACCATCCTATATCCCTTAGTGCTCATGGCGGAGAGGCGATCTTCGCTTAGCTCGACCTTCTCCGCCTTGTAAACACGGGAGAGGCAGATTGTGGCGTTCGGAGAGTCGTCAGATTTGTCGGGAAAGCGAGCAATGGGGGTGATGAGAACAGTATCTTCTGGTGCTTGAGGGGTCGAATTCAGCTTGCCCTTTTTCTTACCTTTGCGAGAAGTAGATTTAGACCATACGTTGTTGCTCTTCTTCTTCTGTTTCTTGGCGGCGGCGGAAGAAGCTGGAAGGGGAGGGGGGAGGCATTGGGCGTCATCTGCGAAGGAGGAAAGGGGCTTTTGTTTCTTAGGGGCCGAGGGTTCCTCGCCGGAGGAGGAGGAGGTGTACACCGGAGGATCTCCGGCGGCAGGAGAATCAGATTGATGATCTTGATCTGTTTCCTTTGGTTCAAGCGGTGAGGTAGGGCGAAGCGTAGATGCCGATAGCAGCGGAGGCGGAGGAGGGAAAAAAGAAGGGGAATGGGGCTTTGCGGCGGCGGCGGCAGTCATGGCGGGTGGAGGAGGAGAGGGGAGCCGGTCGAGTGCATCGGACCATTGATCGTCAGCGTCGCCGTTGCAAGAGGATTCAGGGTTGTCCATGATTTGCCCGATAGCTTCTACAGAGTGGAGGGAAGGAATATAATAAGGCTTTTCGGAGTGAGACCGCGTAACCAAACATTAAATCCCCCTAAATTAAGGGAGATTGTGTTATTCTATTTACATATCTAACCATTAAAATTTTAATATTATATATATTATTTATAATTCACTTTCAAATAAAATATAAATAAAATAAATAAGAGACAGAAATAAAATATGAGTGTCATATTTGATATTAAAATAACATAAAGTGTTACGTATATAATACTCAAATTTTAGGTATTAGATATATAAATAAGATGGTATAAAATGGTATGTATATAAATCTTTCAATTTTAAAGTAAAGTGGTATTTTGACATTTTTTTAAAATGAGCTTATTTTAAATTTAAATTCGTTTAACTAATAAATTAGAGAAAAAAATTAAAAAATGAGCAAATACAAAACTTAATTATTCAATTTCAATAAAAAACAGAACTTCATTATCTAAATTCTACTTTCACTGAAAATCGGATTTTACTTCTCCAATTTCTATAAATTCTTAATTTTTTTTTTAAAGCAAGTTACTATTATATATATATATCAAAGATTATAAAATTTGTGTCTTATATTTTATTTTAAACTGAATGTAAAAAAACTGATTATGTTTTAAAAAATTAAAATAAAATTACTTTTACTATTTCTCATCTTTTTATTTACACTATTTTGTTTATTTTTAATTATAACTTATTAGTATATTTTTTAAAAATAAATTTAAAATTTTATTATATATTTAAGAAATATAATATCATAAAAGAAATTAATTTAAATAAAGTAATTATTTTTATTGATTGATATATTTATAGCTTAACTAAATGTGCCAACAAGACAAATGTAAAATTAAAAATCATACATAATAGTTTTATTTTAATTAAAATTATTGTTTGATTAAATTTATTTTTATTTATTAATTTTAATTAAATATATTTAATTTATTTTTTAATAAAAATTTAATAATAAAAATATATTTAATAAATGAGTCTTAGAGGAAATTCAATTTCTTAATAAACCGGAACATGAAAATTCGGTTGGTATGAAACTGTAATTTCATGTTCTAGTTTCTTTTCAAATTAGAAACTAACATAAAAAATAAAATTAAGAATTTATAGAAATCAGAGTAGTAACTTTTTTTGTTAACATGTTCCTTAAGCTAATTTAAATTTAAGATAGGCTCTTTTTTATAAAATGCCCTATTTTATTTTACGCACATAATTCGTTGAATTTATAATATAATGTATTTTAAATGTATATTTTGAGAAATTTAGTAATTTGGTTTGATAATTTTTAAATGCAATGCCTTTTATTTTAAGAATTTGGAATTTACTTTCTATTTTATTTTGATGTATTTGAAAATCTATCAGATTCTAATACATTATAAATCATCCGCCATTTATTATCACACCTGCATTATCACTATCAGCTGGTGCTACCACTTTACAATAATTCATTTTACTCAAAAAACAAACAAAAAAAAATAGTGGACTGCATTTATTTTAATTTCAACTAAATAACATCAACTTAAATATGCTAAATTTATTTTCCATTGCATTCCTTTTAAAGAAAATCATTTCTGACCCCTTAATATCTAAACTTCATCATTTACTCAAATAACAATTAAAATGTTGAATAATGATTAAATATATTGCTTATGTATGGCAATTGAAATTTGCATGAAATGGTTTTACTACAAAGTTTCTATCATTATTAGTGATATTATATGTTTGGTTAACTAGGTTTGAAAACATCATTTGCATTTTGGATCCTAAACCCATAAGGAGATTAAATATCATATTATGGACTTCGAACATTAATTGAAACTTCTAATATTGATTGAAATATATTCGAGTTGTGATTAAATATTGTTAGAAGCTTATCATAATTTGAGATAAAGATGAGTATTCTAAGAGCTTCTCCAGCCGTTCGGCAAAGCGGCGAATGGAGAGTCTTAGACACCGCAATCGAACTCCTTTTTTTACGGCATTCAGTTGCTGATGAACAGTGCGCCGCCAATATTGGCGTCGCACTGTTCACTTTCGTCATTTCTTTCTCTCTACCGAACTCAGTCTGAGAAAGGAGCGAAAGAAACGACAATGATTTCGGGGCAAAATGGCGTTCCACTGGAGATGAATCACGTCACTTTTTGATTTTACTGCATTTTGCAGTGAAAAATGAGAGTTCAGTTGGAGATGCCCTAAGTATTATATTGAATGTAAAAAGCTTTACTTCTTCAATATTAGATTATAACACTCACTTGAGATAGATGAGGGCAATTCGACAGTTTTGTACGTGTTATAAATGTTGTGATTATAAACATAAGAAAGCGATTCAATGTCTTTGTCTATTGTGTTAAAACTGTTGTGATTATACTCACCTTATTAGTAGTGAATATGATAAACGAGATAAATATTATTCTTCAATCTTACATGATGATCATCTTTTTAACAATATATTTTTTTTAATGGATTGTTATTTGTCTTATTGGATCTTAAAAATTAATGAGATATGAATTGTTATATGCAACAATAGTTTATGCATTATGTTCAACATAGCATGTGCAACACAAGCTCAACATCATGTGTACTGAGAATATACATTGAGCTAAAGGGATTTGGCCTTGCTGCTTGAATTAGGAAACATGCCATTGTAAACTAATTAAGCATTACTGATAATGGCATCACTAATGTAAATAATAATTAAGAAAATTTTACATTAGTAAAATTAATTAACAATTCATAACAACAATAATAACAACGTAAGCTTTTATCCCACTACCTTGCATGAATCCTTTTTCTTCATGATCAACATGTCGTTACCAGATGCTAAGCCCTGGATGAGAAAAATGGAGAGTTGCATTTGCTAGTCAACAACAAGCATAAAATTTATCGAATAACCATGACATGAATCTTTAATTAATAATTTACATAACAAAAAAATACTTATGTATCTTAAATGCAAATAAGTAATAGATAATGCAAGTTCATAAAAATTTAATTACAACTACATATTGTTTTTAAAAGTTAATATGATAAATTATGGCATATATAAAACATCTATTTTTCTTGATATTGCAAGTAGATAGATGCGTTGGGTCTCAAATCATGATAGTGAATATGAAAATTAGCAAATAGTTTTAATAGGAAAATGATAATTACATTGAATTTAGTATAGAAACATATTGACATTGCTGGAGGATCTGATAATAACATTACCATAAATAAAGAAATCTTAATATGTAGTATGTATTATAAATTCATGATTGCAAAGCAATATTATCTTTAAGTTCAAACATCTCCTCTACACCTTCTCCATCAACCAAGTCTAAATCAACATCCATTTGAAGGTTTTCATCAACATGTTATCATACTTTATATTCATGTGTTTCTAGGTAAATACAAATTTCATCAACATCGCATTCCTTAAACTCACGAGCAATTATGAATTTATGTCTATGTATATAAACATGAAGTGCCATTATGGCAACAATAATGAGATGACATTTTTGTGAAAGTGTAATATAGCATATCCCTTAAAATCCTCAATTTCTCTTTCCATAAACAAAATGCTCAATTTATTACACTTTGAAGTGATGAATGTTTCTTATTGAACATCTTGCAAAGACTCTTATTGGATGACCACTTCATAGAAGTTGTGGAACATGATATCTTAATTTCTAATAAGGCTTGTGAAATTTTCTTTGTAGAGGATACCCAACATCATCAAACTAAAATTTTCCCTCTGAAATGCATGTCAAACTGTTAAAATAATATAACAAAAACTTGAAATTACATTCTTTTTATATTAAAATTTTTTTGGTTGTGGCATAAGAAATTTGCATCTCCGATCCAAAATAGCTTGCTGGAAATGCAAGCAGCATGTGCTAAACCATTCCATTCAAATGTAGCAGATGTGAAACACATATTAAATCATATACGATCATAATATTTTGGGTTGTTGATTTATGTCGCCCAATATATGCTATTTCATCTTCAATAGGGATGCATGCATCTACATAGTCCCATAATTTTTCCCAATATAATCCTTAAAATTTAGCATATAATGCTCATCATTTTAAATTTAGATAAATATATAATGAATTTGTTTATCTGTTATCATTATAATCTATAGCGCTAGCATAACTAATGCTTCAAGCCCAATTAAAAAAATAGTTAAAGATAGTCTCTTAGAATGTTGAAGCATCACATGCGGCTCAAATGGACTTATTATGCATTATAATATAGTGATAGCCAGCGCAACCCTATTATATATTTTTTTGACCCCATATAATACATAAGATGGTTCAAGCATAGCAAATAGATCCATAAAAATTTATTGTGACATTCTAAACATATTATAAAATTTCATAGAATATTTATAAAATAGCTCGCAAATTCATTTATTCTCAACATGAGAAGATGTTATGCATGACATCTTTTCTAAATGCAAACCGTGTAACAGGCATGTTATTGTTACCAATAGATTATCTAATTATATGAGAGTCATATGATCATTACTTTCCCTCATATCCTCTTTATAATCAACACAACAAAAATCTTACCCTCTGACATTATGAAACAACAACAACAACATGTATAATAATTTTAATATGTTTCCATCCAACTTACACCAAATGCATCATTCATAAAAAATCAGAGCATCTAAATTGTCTTAGTAGCTAATGATATATAATAAATAATGTTGTAGCCAACAAATTGGCTTTATAAATCTTACAGTAGCCAATAAAATGGCTTTAATAACAAAATATAATAAGAACTTAAGATCTCTTAGTTGATAGCCAAAGTTCACAATCAATATACAAGAATGAGCTGTACGTGTTAAATATATGTGTCCTTTGAAGCTCTGACAGTGCTGTGTAGGCTCAAGACGATTGCGAACGGTGGCTAAGATCTAAATGTTGGCAAGGAAGGGTAATAGCTGGTGAGGGGACACAACAAGTTTCAATGCATTCAAATGTGCTCAAGATGGAGGAGATGCAAGACATGCCAGAATTGGAGAGGGCTTATTGTAGTGGATAAGTCATCAGGATGAGAATGTAAGATTCAAGTTCTCTAATTCTTACAAAAACTTTATTCATATAAGATTAAAGTTCTCACTTTCTTACAATAACTCGCAACATGCATTATGAGTTCTCTAACTCTTGCAAGAATTTGCATTTCAAATTATGTAAAAGAAATCAAAACGAAAACATGAATTTACATAAATCTTAAATCTATAAGATCTTAAACAAAATGATTTTCACAAGCTTTTAATCGGAAGAAAACATACCTTGATTCATGTTAAATTCGTTGAATTCCGAACTATGGTTTCTCTCCATTTTCCCTTTCACTTTCTTCTTTCATGAGTTAATTATCTATGGAACAAACTTACTCCTATAATGAGAGAGAGAGAGGACCAGTAGTCATTTCCTACAGATTAGTTATAATAATAACCGCTCGTAGGAGTTATCTGATCAAACAGTCCATAACCAATTGATCAAATTATTTCTTCTTGACTAATAAGATTTAAATATAAATAATTAAATTTCAATAATTTAAATATATGAGCCACTTAATGATTTATACAATTAAATATACATGTAACGTCTAGCATAATTAGTATATTTAATTATTCTTACACAGAATGTATTGAGCAATTTTGACTTTTCGTCTCCTGAAAACCATAGAACGCTATCAATCAACAGCAACAAAGTAGCTGCTGGTTTTCAAGTTAAAATAAATTTATTAAAAAAAGTAGGTTAGATTTCGTTTGGGAGAGTTTTCTTACTGCTTTTTAAATAGCAATAAAAACATCTTTCCTGCTTCATTTAGAACACAAAGCGGCCAGAAAACTGGGCCAAACAAGGATTAAAATGTTCTTATCTGCGCTTAATCCAAAGAGTATGCAGTGAGCATGCATCGAGTGTACTTGGTTTGTTCAGTTTCTTCTCATTTGTTTAGTTTATTTTGGGTTTTTAATTTATTATATAAGTGTCGTTTTGCTATGCAGTATTTGTGCCATCAAATTTTAGAAATGGATTTTATGACAAATTTGAATGAATATTTATTTGTGACTTCTAAATTTAGTGGATCCTGGACATAAATTAAGAATCAAGAGAGCGAAATATGATGGTGAGAAGTATAAAACTAATAAGATAAAAAAGAAAGATATAGGCTTCATTTGAGACGGCTTTTTTGTCACTTCTTAAAGCAGCTTTTTACTATAAAAATTAAAAATACTAAAAAGCTGCCTTAAGAAGTGGCAAGAAAACCGTCCCAAAAAAAGCCTTAGCTAATTTTTATGTATTGAGGGAAGAGTTTGAAGTGCCCGGACGAAAAACTACGTCCAAACTACACACATTAAAATTTCTCCGCAAACAACAATCTTCTAGTAGCCCTCTCATACTTCCTCGACAACAAATTTCTCATCCCGACCTCAACCACTGGCGAACGTTTCTAAATACCCTCTCCTTCTATAATGAGGTTCTTCTCTGATCCTTTTGAAAACATATGATTACATGAATTTTGAATTTGAATTTATTTTCTAAATTATGATTTGATTTAAATTAGTATTATTATATTATATATATTGTTCTTCCGTGCTGGTGGCCATGCTCAAGCTAATAAAGGGGGGGCACCGTTATGATTTCTAATACTGTCTTATGCAAGTGCTTGCTCAGCCCCCCCTAAATAAATGAGGGCTAAAAATAATTATAACTGCTATAGGTGGAGCTGCTTATCCCTCATAATTAAGAGCATGGCTTGGCATAGGGTCAATGGTTTGAGTTATTTTCATTTCCATATATAACTGCTTTGGATTTTTATTAGGATAACCATGCATGTTCTTTAGAATTTTTTTGTTTTATATTTGATGTAAAATTTGTAATATTTGTTAAGAGTTGTGAAAATGGTCTTTGAGTGTGGATATTCTTATCCCACTTGAATCCCAAAAGAAGAAGGCATCCTCATAGGGGAGAGTCTTCTTCCATTTGGAAGATCGAGTGGGATGGCTTTAAATATCTAAAGAGAAAAGGCAATGCCCCCTATCAAGGGGGGATTGTCTCTTCGTTTAGATATTCAAGCCACGACTGATCCAAGGAGTCCAAGGAGGAGAGGTCCAATGAGTCCAATGAGGAGAGGTCCAATGAGTTCAAGGAGAAGAAGACTCCCAGAAGACTGAAGACCAATATCCCACTCAAAGTCATTTGCGTATGTCATAGGCTTAGAAATCCGAGTTGTTGGCAGTGCTGCCCGGCCACTTTATTTTCTGCATATCTGGGTTGTAATAAGGGCAATTTATTTATGGCCATTTAGTTGATTATTCTGGATTTATATTGATGTGTTTACCTGATTGTGCAGTAGAATTACCTGCTTTTTCTAGGTTTCTTTCTTGCATGTCATTTTTGCTTTTGTCTGGATCTCGTTAGGCTCTTTAAGGACTATAAAATTTTTTTATACTCAAAACTAATTTTCTAAGATTTTAAGGTTTAAACAACATAGAAATCTAACGAACCTAGGGAACTGCCGGAATCGTCCGGGGTCGCATGCATATTATTGCATTTCTTTTCTTCCTTCTTATAAGACATCTCTCTGCCTGTGGGTAGAGTCCGGATAATCTGGCCTATGAGGATGAAGTGCCGAACTTAGGGAGACTCAGTCTTTTCTAAAAATTATTTTCTATAAGCCTGTTTTTAAAATTCTATAGCATTCATGAGCTGACATTCCAACTAGCATGCATTGCATTATTAACCAACTAAATAAAATTTAATTGCATTAGCTAGGAGCATCTGACCCACATAAGTCGAGGGCCACTTAGGAAATCCTCTAGATGTTGGTCATATTTCCAAAGAACTGTACCACCCACCCATCTGTTGACCTCGATTTTATCAAACCATGGGCATGAGGGACTAGGTTGACCAGGTCAACTATTGACTTGGTCAACCCAAGGCTTATTGGGTCAATTTTGACCCATTAAGGCCTTTTGAGCCCAAATCAAGCCCAAATCAAATTCCAACTCATTAATGGCTCAAACCTCATACCCATTGGACCCATTTGACTCAGTTGACCAAGTCAACACATGACTTGGTCAATCCAAGTCATAATGGGTCAAATCGACCCATTAAGACTCATTTAAATCCCTATTAAGGCCCATTTAATGCTCGAATTCAATTCCCTTTGATTTCAAATGAAACCCACTGCCTAATATGAAAGTTTTCCCTCCTATTTGATGTTGGATTCAATCCTAGCCGCTGATCATAGGATTAGAAGCCTTAAATAGCCAAAATTAGGTCAAAATCGGGATCTTTTTGGCAATCTCTCTCTCTCTAGACGACCTCAAGACTTGAGATTCTCTGTGAGAGTTCCCAGATCCTTCCTCCACCTTCCCCAGTCGAATCCCGACGGTCAGACCCCGCCGGCGGCGAAATCCCGGCGACCCGAGGGCTTAGACGGTCAAGGTCTTGATCCCACCAATCCATAGCTCGTTTGATCGAGGTCTCAAGAGGAGAATCGTACGAGGACAGTCTACAAGTGCAACCGTGCAAAGATTTCGAAGATCCAACGGTTAGATCTTATTAAAACCCTTAGAATAGATCAAACACTTAGATCTAAATAGATTTATGTAGAGTTTGTTTTAGATCAAAATAATACTTCCACATGATTTTTGTACACCTTTAGAGTTAATGTTTAAAATTTCGTGTAATTCCATCCACCAGATCGAGAGAACGAAGAGAAATAGGATTTAGGGTTTTGGTCCGGCGTGAGCAGGCCCCAGGGACGTCCTGGACCGTTGATCCCGCCGATCAACGGTCCGGATCGCGCGGTTTCGCGCGGTCAGGCCTGACCGCTAGCCTTCAGCCGCGGTTCTGCTGGTCGAGTGGCCACGTGGAGCGATCCGGAGCGTCCATCCAAACCGCGCGGATCGGACGGTTGAGATCGAGCGCTGACTCGGATAAGTGGCGCGGCGCTGATTCCGACGCCGCGGCAATCATTGCCAATGATTGCGCGGCGGCGCAATCATTGGTGCAATCATTGGCAATGATTGCGCCGAACCGCGGGAGCCAATCCGCGCTCGCCACGCGTCAGCCGTGGGTGCCGCCGCCCTTTTTTTATTAAAATTTTATTTTTAATTGTATTTTAAATCAGAAAACTTTAAAAAATCACCAAAAATTCATTTTTTGTCCGATTTTGACGTGCAATACCTCGTTTTGTTCGTATTTTTATTCTCTACATTATAAAAAATTTTTTATTAAAATAATATATTTTTTTATTAATTAATAAAATAATAAAAATACCCTATTTTTGTTATTATTTAAATTATTATTTTAATATAATTATTATTATATTATTATTATTTATTTGTTTAGTTATATTAATGTTATTTTGAAATACTAACCTAGTATTTATTATGATTATTATTATAATTATTATTATTATTATTTCTTTTAAAAATAGACTTTAATGCCCTTTAAACTTAGAAAATTAATAACTTTCTCGTTTTCGATCCGATTTTGACGCACAACCCCTTGTTTTGATCGTATTTGGATTCTGCATGTTTTAAAGGTGGTTGGGCTCAAGTATTTTTAATCTGTCTGCAGTTATTTTTAAGTCAGTCAATTGCTTATTTTATAAAACAATTAATTATCGTATTTGAACTTTGAAATTACGTAACTTTGTCGTTTTAAGTCCTCTGTTGATGCACAGCACCTTGTTTTGGGTGTATTTGAAATTCTGTACAGTGTGAAACCACTTCTGAGTGAAAATTCTGTTTAGATTTTCTGGTACCTCCAAAACAGTGAAACAACACTATTTAAAAAAAACATTATTTTATTATGTTTTAACTTCGGAAATTCATATCTTCGCCGTTTTAAGTCGGATTTTGACGTATAACCCCTTGATCTTTTCAGAAAAGTGCGTATTTTAATTTGGAACCATTTTCTGCCCTTGATTTTGGCTGTCTTGACTGTTTTCTGTTTTATCCTATGATTCAGTTATTTTAATATTATTTAAATTAATTATCATACTAATTATTTTTAAAACTAAAAATTATTTTCAAACTATTTTGAAACCTCGATTGGGTGGTCAGCGGGTTTCCCTATACTTATGTATTATGAATTGAATTATTTTCAATTATTTTATTTTCCAAAAATATATTTATATCTATAAGTATTTTTAAATTATTTTAAAGCTACTTATACCTAAATCCTAACTTTGGGAGACCCGCTATCGTATGAAATTTTAGACATGGATCTTATGTGTGAAGAGCAATCATGAGGGAGTGGGTTAGTGAATGGTTGAGTCCCAATCATTCACTAATCCTTCCTTTAGGTGTATGTCTTTTTATTTTTCGTAGATTGCATGTATAGGATTGCACCACGAGCACTTAGCCTAGGCTCTCCTAGATTTAAGGACATTGTATGTTTATTTCATTTTTGTACTCCCATGCATTTATTATCCTGAGGGTTAGCTAAAACATCACTTTAAACCCATATAACGTAATGACACCCTAAGGACAATAATTAAGGACATGTCTAGCGAATTTAGAAGTCTTCTAGGAGCTAGGATAGATCCCAGAACGACATGAAAACTACAAAACTTAAACTTAGTGACATCTAAAACATCACTGAATTTTCTAGAAATTTTTAGAAGCTAGTTAGACCCCTTAGATAACCAACCCTAATTAACCTGCTAATTAAGGCCCAGAGACATTCCGGAAATTGCAATAAATATACCTTACGTCAGAAAATTACCCATAATACCTTGAACTGACCAGAATCTGACCTTTGACCTTAGATAAATAGGGCTCCCTAGTTTGACCTCAGGTTGACCACTAATTTGACCATAGGTGGAATTTACCATTTTGCCCCTAATAATTTATTAAAAATTATTAAAAACTCCAAATCTCCTCCAAACACTTGGAAACACTTTCTCTGGTCATTCCTGACTTTTGGGAGTGATTCCAATCAGTTTGGAGTTGATTTGGATCAAAACAGTTAAAAAGGCCCTTCCTTAGTTAATTTAGAAATTCTCATTAATTACTCGATCTTAGAAAACTCATAACTAATTGTAGAAAATTCCAAATTAGGTAAACTCACTTGCATTAGACTCCAATTAGGGCCTAGTATTTATTAAAAAATTTAGGTTTCCAGAAACTGGCTTAGATTAGAAAGTCAACTCTTTGGTCAACCCTAATCTATAGGATAGGGCCCGAAACTTAGAAAATTCATGACTTGGCCTAGAAAACTCCGATTTCAGTCTACTACCTGTCTAACAACTCGTATTAAGGTCTAGTATTTTCCTAATGTGTTAGGAATCCCAGATTTATCCTTTTTCCCATAGTGACTTTTTGGACCCTTAGTCTAGTTCCTAGGAGGACCTAGAACTTTCCAAAATTGGCTAATATCACTTAAACTTTAAATATCAGTACTTTTAATTCTTAAAACTCATCAACAAACTGAAATAATTAAAATTGACCTAATTCACTAATATTTGAAGTTCAACTAAGATATCCTCTTCAGACTCCCAACAAACATAAACTATAGATAACTTTAACTAACTACCCTGCTTAGGACTTATCCAAACCACACAAGTCTTACACACACATAGAATTGTTTGCTAGGACACCACTTCTAGATCTAGGTTAGGCCGCTGTGTTTTATTTTTCTGCTGTGTACCGGAGCTTTTCGTAGTTTTCACTGCATGCTGTTTGAAAATTGAATTGCTGTGTTTGCTTACTTTTTCTGTACTCCGGATGTGATCGCTAGACTTACCCATAGGTTAGGAGCGCTATATATATACTATTCTTCTGTGCAGGTGGCCATGCTCAAGCTGATGAAAAGGGGGGAGCAATGTCATGATTTCTGATAATATTTTATGCAGGCACTTGCTCAGCTCCCCCTAAAATGAAATGAGGTATAAAATTATTAAATTATTATAACTGCTACAGATGGAGCTGCTTAGCCCTCAAAATTAAGAGCATGGCTTGGCACAGGGTCAATGGTGTTAGCACTTTTATTTTTTATAAACTGCTTGGGATGATTATTAGGATAACCTTGCAGGTGATTTAGAATTTACTGCTTTTAATGAATGTAAAATTTATTTGTAATAATTGTTAAGAGTTGTGAAAACAACCTTTGAGTTGGGATATTCTTATCCAGCTCGGATTCTAAAAGAAGAAGGCATCCCTAAGGGGAGAGTCTTCTTCTATTTGGAAAATCGAGCTGGATGGCTTTAGATATCAAAAGAGAAAAGGCAATACCCCCATATTGGGGGAATTGTCTCTTCGTTTGGATGTTCAAGCCACGACGGATCCAAGGAGTCCAAGGAGGAGAGATCCAAGGAGTCCAAGGAGGAGAGATCCAAGAAGTCGAAGGAGAAGATATCCAGAAGACTAAAGATTTGAAGACCCAATATCCCACTCAAAGTTGTTGGCGTCTGTCATAGGCTTAGAAATCCGGGTTGTTGGCAGTGATGTCCGGCCACTTTACTTTATGCATATCTGGGGTGTAATAAGGGCAATGTGAGACCTCGTTCCCTTACTGTTCCTCTCAGATTTGGATTTTTCCTCTCAGGATCGTCCAGGACGATTGGAAATCGTCCAGGCCGATCGGCACTGTAGAAAATATCGGCCTGAGAATAGTTCTGGGAACCGTCCAGGACGATTTTTTCTGGTCTGATCGTCCCGGGACGATGTGGCGATCGGCCCGGCCGATCAGACAAATGGTATATGAGATTGAAATCGTTTTGATGAGAGAGAAAATTATTTTTAAAACAAAATATCTGTTTTGAGGAGAGAGAAAGAGAAAGGGAAAAGAGGAAATCCTAGTTTTGGAGGCCGCGGAGCGCTTTTCGTCCGACGCTGCTATTGGAAAAAGTGAAGATCTCGTGGTAAGGACTCCGAACCCTATTTCTGTTTTCAAAGATATTGAGTTTTGACCGAGTTATGATTTGTTTTGTGTTTTCGTAGTCGACTTTTCGACGTGATTTGGTTTTGGCACAACTTTCACTGCACAACTTTTAGTATGTTATAGATATGATTATTGCACACGATTTGACTGTATTCTACGAAGATTTTACCGATCGGAATTGATTCTACGCGATTTTAATCGAATAGAAAATTATTGGGACTTGATTTGATTTGATTTCTATAGGGCAATAGTCTTGTATTGATGTCATAGACCTTCGCCTGTAATTTGGAAAGATTTGGAAATTGTGTCTTTTTGCAGGATTTTTGTATAAATTGACCGACTGCCGTTACGCTGCCCGATTTTCGTATGATTTCCGAATTTTCTGGAATTGATAGATTGAATTGATATGTGCATGACTATTGATATGATTGTTTTAGATTGCTTTAATTGCATTGATTATCGATTGATTTTGGAATTGCTTACTGAATTGACTGATTGATACTGAAAGACAAGTGGGAACATGGTTGAATGTTGGTTGGAGATAGACTTGACCTGTACAGGATGGTGGGCCGACGGGCTTTCCTTTAAATCATAGATCATGGATCATGGATCATGGAGGGAGTTATAAGGAGTTTTATACGCCGACGGGCGGCCGACGGGCAAAAGAGTGACGACTCTTCTTGATAGAACCAACGTATAGACATCTACAACAGCAATATGGATTCTACAACAGCAACATAGCCAGCGTTTGTGCTTGTCTAGTAAGGCCATTGAATGATATGCATCGATTTATTGATTTTCGATTGGATTTATCGAATTGATTGCTTATCGTACGGATTCACTGATTTCATTGATTGATCATTGAGCATTGCTACTACTATTGATTATTGATCATTGATATTGATATGGACATGGACGGCATAGATTCATAGACTCATTGATACCATTGATGCTTCATCAATTTGACTTGCTGCTGCTATTGATTTATCGTACGGATTCATTTGATTGATTTTACCGACTTGATACTAGAGACTTGCTTTGATACGATAGATTGGTTTGATACGATTGATTTGATTGCTCGACGGATTCTCTTGAGACTTCACGTACTGATTGATTGAGCTGGATTTATCGATTCGCCTACCGCTGCATTGACTGGCTTTATTGACTATTGAATTTCCACGTTGCATAGATTCATTGACCATTGACTGATATGACTTGATTGACTGACATGCATATTGATAGCATAGCCGTGCTTTGATTTCAGTTATAGGTATTAGGTGACCTGCTGGGCTTTGTAAAGCTCATTATATGTGGTTGATATTTTTCAGGTCAGGGCAAGGGAGCAGAAGATAGGAATTGATCTGGATCTTCAGGTTTTTGTCTTTTGATTGATTTTGATTCTTTTGTACTCATGATAGATTTCAGTACTGGTGATTATAGTTTAGTTTCTGAGTATTGTATATGACTTTTTGAGATATGAATCGACTGTGTATTGATGTTTTAAATTTCATAGATGTTTGATAGACTGTTAATTAAAGGTTTTAGTTAACTCTGGTAAATTGTTTGAAGAAATAGATTGACATTCTTTCCAAGTTAGATCTTGGGGCATCACAGGCAATTTGCCTATGGCCATTTAGTTGATTAATTTTGGATTTATATTGATGTGTTTACCTGATTGCGCAGTAGAAATTGCCTGCTTTTCTTAGGTTTCTTTTCTTGCATGCCGATTTTGTTTTCGCCTGGATTTTCATTAGGCTCTCTAAGGATTATAAAAATTTTTCTACTCATAACTTATTTCTAAAATTTTAAGGTTTAAATAATATAGAAACTTAACGAACCTAGGGAACTGCCGGAATCGTCCGGGGTCGCATGCATATTATTGCATTTCTCTTTCCTTGCTATAAGACATCTCCCTGCCTGCGGGTAGAGTCCGGATAATCTGGCCTATGAGGATGAAGTGCCGGACCTAGGGAGACTCAGTCTTTTCTAAAAATTTATTTTCTATAAGCCTGTTTTTAAAATTCTATAGCATTCATGAGCTGACAATTCAACTAGCATGCATTGCATTAGTAACAAACTAATTAAAATTTAATTGCATTAGCTAGGAGCATCTAACCCACATAAGTCCAGGACCACTTAGGAAATTCTCTAGATGTCGGTCCTACTTCCAAATAACTGTACTACCCACCCATCTTTCATAATTGACTTGACATCATGGTTTTGAATCGATTAGGTGGTTAGCTGGCTCCCCCATCCAGGCCGGGATAAGTCCAGGTTTTGCATTGCATTAGCTAGGACACGGGTCTTAGTGTTTCGTAGAGCACTAAGCCCAACCTAGATTTAGGATTCGAGGTTACTACATTCGATCTCGTAGTATGTCTTAAATAGTAGGTAGGTCCCTTCTTTTCGGGGACTCTAAATCCTACTTATCTGCGTCACAGGATGACGCCACCTCCATCCTTCTCTCACGCATGTGATTGGATGCTTGATCTTTTATTTTATTCAGTTTCTCTTTAGTGCCCTAGAGCCTCTAGATGCTGGTATGAGCCACGCATGTTGATTCAGCCCTTCGGACCTTTCTTCCCTTTGAGTAGAATTTCCTAGTCTTTACCCAGGTGCCAATCCCAATTTGGAAAAGATAATGTATGATCCTTAATTGAGAGTTTTCTCGGGCTCCGGCCCGGGATGTAATTAACCACGGGGGCTTGCGCCCGTGGGAAACTTGGCCCCGCAATCTACTTTACCCCACTCGATCTCTTGTATCGGGTGGGGGAAACCCGTGACTAGGTCGTGTATATTACTATCCATCGAGGCGAGTTGGCGTCAGCCTCTATCCTCAATGGTTAGTCATATGCACGATCCAATCTGCCCTTCCAATCGACCCGTTCACGCGGTGCTCTTTTCGGAGGTCCACACCATCTATCATAAATGACTTGATATCATAGTTTTAAAGCGATTAGGTGGTTAGCTGGCTGCTCAATCCAGGCCGGGGTAAGTCCAGGTTTTGCACTGCATTAGCTAGGACACGGGTCTTAGTGTTTCGTATAACACTAAGCCCAACCTAGATTTAGGATTCGAGGCTACTACATTCGGTCTCGTAGTATGCCTTAAATAATAGGTAGGTCACTTCTTTTCAGGGACCCTAAATCCTACTTATCTGCGCCACAGGATGACGCCACCTCCATCATTCTCTCACGCATGTAATTGATTGCCTGATTTTTCTTTCTCCAGTTTCTCTTTAGTACCATAGAGCCTCTGAATGCTGGTATGAACCATGCATGTTGATTCAGCCCTTCGGACCTTTTCTTCCTTTTGGATAGGACTTCCTAGTCTATACCCATGTGCTAATCCCACTTTAGGAAAGGATAATATATGATCCTTAATCGAGAGTTTTTTCGGGCTCCGGCCTAGGATGTAATTAACCACGGTGGCTTGCGCCCGTGGGAAACTCGGTCCCACATCTACTAAACCTCATTCAAACTGTTGTATCGGATGGGGGAAACCCGTGACTAGGTCGTTTATATTACTACCCATCGGGGTGTGTTGGCGACAGCCTTTATCCTCAATGGTTAGTCGTATACACGATCCAATCTGTCCCTTTCAATTGACCCGTTCGCGCGGTGCTCTTTCGGAGGTCCACACCGGTAGTCATTTCCTACATATTAGTTATAATAATAACTGCTCATATGAGTTATTTGATCAAACAATCCATAACCAATTGATCAAATTATTTCTTCTTGACTAATAAGATTTAAATATAAATAATTATATTTCAATAATTTAAATATATGAGCCACTTAATGATTTATATAATTAAATATATATACTTAAATAATTAATGTAATATCTAGCATAATTATTATATTTAATTATTCTTACACAGAATGTACTGAGCAATTTCGACTTTTCATCTCCTGAAAACCATAGAACGCTATCAATCAACAACAACAAGTAGCTGATGGTTTTCAAGTTAAAATAGAGTTATTAAAAAAGTAGTTCACATTTAGTTTGGAAGAGCTTTCTTACTGCTTTTTAAATAGCAATAAAAACATCTTTCCTGCTTCATTTAGAACACAAAGCGGCCAGAAAACTGGGCCAAACAAGGATTAAAATGTTCTTATCTGCGCTTAATCCAAAGAGTAAGCAGTGAGCATGCATCGAGTGTACTTGGTTTGTTCAGTTTCTTCTCATTTGTTTAGTTTATTTTGGGTTTTTAATTTATTATATGAGTGTCGTTTTGCTATGCAGTATTTGTGCCATCAAATTTTAGAAATGGATTTTACGACAAATTTGAATGAATATTTATTTGTGACTTCTAAATTTAGTGGATCCTGGACATAAATTAAGAATCAAGAGAGCGAAATATGATGGTGAGAAGTATAAAACTAATAAGATAAAAAAGAAAGATATAGGCTTCATTTGAGACGGCTTTTTTGTCACTTCTTAAAGCAGCTTTTTAGTATAAAAATTAAAAATACTAAAAAGCTACCTTAACAAGTGGCAGGAAAACCGTCCCAAAAAAAGTCTTAGCTAATTTTTATGTATTGAGGGAAGAGTTTGAAGTGCCGGACGAAAAGCTACGTCCAAACTACACACATTAAAATTTCTCCGCAAACAACTATCTTCTAGTAGCCCTCTCATACTTCCTCGACAACAAATTTCTCATCCCGACCTCAACCACTGGCGAACGTTTCTAAATACCCTCTCCTTCTATAATGAGGTTCTTCTCTGATCCTTTTGATAACATATGATTGCATTGATTTTGAATATTTTCAGCTATTTTTTTTATGGCAAACTAATCTTCAATTAGATTTATAATTTTATATCAACATGATAATAGTCACTATTATCATTACAATCTTGAGCTCTTGAAGGAGTCTCAATACCGTCATGATGTTATCTACGGACAAATTCAAACCCAATCCTTACGATAAAATAAAATTTATTTCTTCAAACTTATGAGAGTGGAAACATTCACAAAATTTGATCCAATCTTTTGATAATAATTTTTATAATGTTTATTAATTAAATTAGCTGGCACAACTACCAAAACAAAGGAATGAGATTGGAAGGGTTCAGTGTGTTTAATCAATGGTGATAAGAAAAAATCATTATCATAAATTATGTAATCATCAAATAAAATATTCCTAAATTAAAAAATTTTATGGATTTTCTTAATTGAAGGAGGGTACTTCAAATATTTTTTTTAATCCATAAATAATTTGTACTTAACTGTCAAAGTATTTTATTTTTATTGGTCAAATTCAGAAAAAAAAAAGATGTCCACAAATATAAATATAAATAATGGACATAGTAATAGAATATATATGTCCCTCAAATATAAATATAAATAATAGACTTAATTAGTAATATATTGTAATAATTGGAGAAATTAATTCAACATTATATATATATATAAGATCAAATACCTCCCAATCTAAAGTAAAGGTGTTTGGGATTCAAAAAAATTTTAATTGTTTTTTTTTAAATAATATATAGTAATTAATATTTAAAAATTAATTTCTACTTTAATATTCATTATTTTTATTTCCTTGTAAGACTTAAATTAGAAAGGAAATTTAATCATCATTACCATTATTTTGAACAATAGATCCAATATATCTAAAACTTGTACTCTTTTTAATGACTTGATCATCAAAAGTCATTACTAGTGTCGGAAAGGCGTTGGAAACGACGATACAACGAATTGCTGAATTATTGCCGGCGTTTTATTTCTGCCGGAACTACCAGCGGAAAACGCGCTGGAAATAAGTCGTAGCTTTAGTTACGGCGCACCTTACGACGTTTTATCCGCCAGCATTTCAGGCGCGGAAAGGGCGCCGGAAATAAGTCGTAGCTTTAGTTATAGCGCACCTTACAGCGTCTTATCCGTCGGATATATACGACGTAAATTTCGGTGTATATAACGCCGGAATAATCTGGTAAGAAACGACGTTCTGCTAACACATTTTGCGCCGGTAATGCGTCGGAGAGTACGCCGGAAAGGTTTTCGGCGTCTTATATACGTCGGAGACATTTTTCGACGCGCACCAAACCGGCGTACGAAATTCTGATGGAAATATTGCGTCGGAAACCAAGGCTTTCTGTCGTATTTTACGTATTACCGGAGGATATGATCCGCCGGTAATACCGGATTTTCCTATAGTGTTATTAACTCATTTCTTTTTTAGAACTCTTCAGAGCATATACTTCTCTTGAAATTTTATCATATGCTTTCTCTAAATCAATAAATATAATATCTAAAACCTCATTATTCTCTATATACTTCTCCATGCATGAAACCTCTCTAGCTTACATAGCAGATCTATCTTGTATGAATCCAATTTGATTTTGAGAAATATTAGTATCATGTGGTCATGTATTAGAATAACTATTTGTCACAAAAGTTTATTGATTTTTTTATAAAACTTTTTCAAAATAACTTAAAACTATATATATATATATATAAACAATACAAAAACTATTGGATAATTATGTGTGGTGGGTGGTTAGACTTAGCCATGCATTCGTGGGATAAATATATAAGAAAAAGACAAATAAGACATTGGATGGGCCAATCGATCAATTCATTTTGCTTGTTTTAAGGGAAAAAAAAGGCAAATGACATATCATTAGTAAAATTGAAACAAAAAACAAAAAAAAAATCACAAACAGAAAGAAGAAAGCCGGCCAAAGTTCTTGACAGATCTAATTAACAAAACATTTTAATCTTAGTAGAAAAAAATGACCATGCAATGAATGAGTCGTCCCCAACTCATTATAAAAGCAGCTAAACATCACATAAAATTCATGCTCACATCAACCTTCTCATACTCTCTTAACTTTGCTTGAGATCGCCGGCAATGGAGGTCTCAAAGAAACTTTTTCTCATAATGGCTATGGTGGCTTTTCTCTGCATCAACAATAGTGCAACAGTGGCCTCTGGTAATATTTTATTCTCAAAGTTTATTACATCTTTTTATGATATTCGATATACTAATCGATGATGCTACAAACATCAGAGCAAGATCAGGAGTTTAGCTATAAAAGAGGAGCTTCGAATGGGCCTGAGCACTGGGGAAATATCAGTAAGGATTGGGAGACCTGTAAAACTGGGCGCATGCAGTCACCAGTAGCTGTAGATGATAAAAATATAATAGTAGCTCGCCAACCTGAGGATCTCCAATGGAGTTATCGTTCTGAAAAAGCTGTGATGATGAATCATGGGCATGCCATAGTGGTAACTATATATGAAAACTTCACTATATTATTTAAGAAAATCAAACTTATGACTTCATAAATATATTGGATTGTTTATGGCATGATAGATTGAATGGAAAGATGAAGCAGGAGCTGTTTGGATCAACAAGACAGAATATCCATTGAAGCAAGTGCATTGGCACATGCCTTCAGAGAACACAATTAATGGTCATCGGTGGGTGACATAACCGGCCATGCATTCAAGCTGAAAGTTTTAATAAAAAAAGAAAAACATAGCAGCAAAACAAGCTTAATAAGCGCAAGTAGTTTTGGTATTTACCTTAATAACCAAGAGAAATTATTCTGTGCAAATTAAACACGGAACGGTTCAGAGTCTAATCAGAACGCACAACGTCATCGGATACCGAGCGGTACTGAGCACTGGTATCGAGCTAAAACGTGATGTGATGCGTTCCGGTTGGTCTCTGGACGCCATCCGGGTCCGCACAGAATAATTTTTCAATAATAAAATAGCTTACGTTGGTATTCAAGATGCAAGTTATAAGTGACTACATTCATTAATCTCTTTTATTTTCATATAATCTGATTAATTAGTATTTTTATCTTTTATTATATCTTAAACACAGATTTGATTTAGAGGTTCATATGCTTCACCAGCGTGCCACTGACCAAAAAATGGCCATGATAAGCAACTTATATAAAATCGGTAATCCAGATCCATTCTTTACCAAGGTATGTAATAATTAATTAAGATTGCTTCCAAGTTATTTAATTATGCATATGTATATATACTCTATCTTTATGCATGAAAATATTTAAATATACACTACAGAAAAATCGTCAATTACTGGTGGAAATATAAATCCATTCTAAGTTATTTAATTATATAACCTGCCCGCCAGCTCGGTTGCCCGTTGCCCGCTCGCTAGGCTGCCTGCTACCCTACCTGCCAGCCTGCATGCGCTGGGATTCGAAGTGATTATGATTTCAAATACCCAACCAGTTTGTTGGAAGGGCAAACGTGATTAAATGTCACACTTTTTTATTTAGAATATAAGAACTAAAATCCAACCAAAAAACCACCGGAAAATATGTAGAAAAATTAGTTGGACATATTCCGGCGTTGGACATATTCCTCCAGGATATAGTCCGCCAGAACGTCGCCGGAAAAATCCTCCGGTAATGAGTAATTTTCCTGTAGTGATAATCATTTACTAATGCATGCTTATGAATACTTGAATATTGCCAGCCAATGTTACAATAATCAAACTTATATTTTTGTTATTAGGTTGAGAAATATATTGGTGCCATAAGCAGAAAAATGGATGCCAAAGTGGAGATAGGAATTATAGATCCTAAGGAGATAAGTAGAGTGATTGACAAATATTATAGATTGAAGGGATCTATAACTATTCCACCATGCACTGAAGGAGTTACATGGACTATCAATAGAAATGTAAATGGTTTGATGTTTTCTCATTCAGAAATTAGACTTTATCCTTCAAACTAATACTTAAAAACTTGATATAAATGTTTTGATTAACTTAAAAAGAATACAAATGATTTTCACAGGTCAGAACTATATCAGTAGAGCAGCTGAAATCATTAAAACAAGCAGCTGTAGTCGTAAGTTTTCACAAAATCCCCGCATAAAATATGATATATGCATTTTTGCAGTGTGTTGATTATCATGTTTTCTCCCTGTGCAGGGATATGAAATGAATGCAAGACCTCTACAACCACTTAATGGCCGGGAGGTTGACTTGTTCGCATAAATCTTCACAAATTAACATACTTGTTGGAATCAAATAAACACTATAGAAAAATCAATCATTATCGACAGAAATTTTTTTATTTTCCGGCGGATTTCTGGTTGAAAATTTTTCCGTGAAAAAAAAAACTGAAATTTTTTTTTCATTAGCTATCCGACGGAAAATAAGCCGTCAGAATAAGCCCGTGCTCGGAATTTTTCGTCTGCTTGCGCATGCTGCCCGGACGCCTGACAGAACACAGCACCTGCCCATGAGATTACACATAAATAAGAACATTTTATTTTGTTGTATGAGATATTCAGATTAGTGTTTCTGTCAACTTTGATATTCTCATGAAGAAATAACAACATGCTTAGTTGTGGAATATTACGTCTTTCTATATTAATTAGAACTCAATGAAGAAGGATTAGTAATCAAATATGACGACAAGAAAAAAATTGGGCAAGGCTAAAATCTTAAATGATTGCCTTTCCACCAACATAAATGAAATGAGAAGGTCAGTACATTCCTAAACCCTAAATAATAAATATGCCAAAAAGAGATTCATGTCTCTTATATTTGGCAAACATTCAACAAATATTTGCATGACATATAAGATTTTGAATGATTATAACAAATATGACCTATATGCCATTGTTGAGACCTCTAAATTTTCATATGATCAAAGAACTTTTTTTTTTAGTACAAAGAACATAACAAATATGACCTAAATGTCAAACGCATAAGAAAAAGTATATATATATATGAGGTTGACAAATCTCCAGCTTAAAAGCAACCAGACATCATTCACTAACATACTCATCCTTACCTCATGACCACTTGCATATAAGGGATTCACATCTATTATCTGGTATTTAATGGTCGGTTCAATTTATAATATATTTAAATAATCTAATTTAATATAAAATATTTATTAAATATTAATTTAATTTAGATATGATATATTTTATTTAATAATACAATTTTGAAAATTTTATAATATTATATATTAAACACTAGTTAATTGCCCAATATGGACTATTAATCTATGAATACAAGAAAATGTATGTAAACAACAAAACATAAAGCTCCTAAGTGATATAAGACTAAAGAACTAGTAGTTTCTAGTTTCAACAATGTGTGCGTGATGGATGCTTATATGAGAATTTGGTGGAAAAAAATTGTATAAAATATTCAAATAAAAAATAATTGTAATAATTTTTAAAGTTCTTAAATTTATGAGTTCATAATTATTTGTATATTTATAATTATTCAAATAAAAAAATTATTTATAATTTTTAAAGTTCTAAAACTTCTCTTTAAATGTGAAATTAAATGATATTAATAAAAATTATTTTGTATGACTTTTTAAATAAAGTTTTATATTTTGAAATTTATACATAATTTATAGATGTGAATTATACCTATATATATATATAATAATAATAATAATAATAATAATAATAATAATAATAATAATAATAATAATAATAATAATAATATATTATATATGACTATATGTATGAATTTTATTCATTTATTAGTCTCAAAATTCTTATAATTAAGAAAAAATTAAGATTAAATTAGCATCATTATTATGTTAATTTTATTAATTTTTTATAATATTATTATTTATTACATCATACGCTTCGACCTCGGGTTGACCGGTCGAACCGTGAACCTTTCCTTATTTCGGTGCGATGTCCGGTCTGCTTTTCACAATCTTGCTTAAAATAGAGTTTTAGTACAAAAATTTAATTTTAAAACTCTGTTTTAAAAGACAATAAAAAAAACGTCTAAAATGAAGCCAAAATGTTGCAATAAGTTTGGCACTATTTGATCTTCAATTGCAGAAAGTCCATATTAGACTATAATACCACTTGATATAGTGGTGCTAAGTGGTTGAACAATAGTAGATGAAAAGGCAAAAGTATTTGATTGAGTGAATTTAAAATACAATATAATTCATTGGTGAATTTGAAACCCACCTCTAGTTCAATTATGATGTATTTGAGAATCTTTACATTTGACCAATTTTTAAATACAACGTAAATTCTTTCATAGCTATCACAAGCCTCCGTAAGCTATCGCCTAGCCCACCATCTTCGTCGTTGGCCATTGCTTATTGCTACCATAGCTGCTCACCAGCAGCTGTCCATTGGCCAACATCATTATTGAGCTTTATACTCCATTAATTTTACTTAAAAAAAAAAAAAACTACCTACATTTATTTTACACTCATATATATAATTTCAAATATTTCAAATGCATTGCATTCCTTTTACACTATATTGCATTTGATTGTGCAATTTTTTTTCAGCAAACCAAACAACCTCTAAATATATTAACACTTTTCTATTCTTTTCCACACTCACATTAAAACATAAATACATAAAACGAAAGAGAAATAAAAAAAATAATGAGATAAATATTTCAATAGGCAATAGTTGCATGAAAAGGCTACAAGAGGTGTACAATTTCTTCTGCTCATAACTTTGGTGACCGGCTTGTGGCCACAAGAGCGAGTAGTGATGCTGCATCAATCAGTGTCTTAGGCTTCGTTTGAGACAGTTTTCTTACTGTTTCTTAAAGCAATTTTCTAGTAGAAAAAAAAATTTTAATTAAAAAACTGTTTTAAGAAGCAGCAAAAAAGCTATCCCAAATGAAAGCTTAACGTTTTAACACGTCCTGAACGTCCCCCTTCATTGAATTTGATGTGGGTGAGTCAACCAGAGAATGCTAAATAGAAGTTAATAAATCATAAAATTTTGCTCAACTAGTAACAAAATAAAACCTTAGAACTTGAAATGCGAACAAATAAAATATCTTCATAGAAATTTGGAAGCGTGGCACATTTGTTTCTTGTAACCAATGCCAAACTGTTGATAAAATATATATACAACATAGTTTGAAACATGCATTTCTATAGTAGTTGCTTGATGTTCTGGGACAAAACTCAACATTCTCCGACAACAAAGCCAGATCCTTTCACCACCAGACAAATTATTCTGTGCGGAGTCCGGACGTCGTCCAGAGACCAATAAAAATATGCAACATCACCCCAAACGTGTACCACACTCAGTATCGAGCGTGATACCGAGTAGTGTCGAGTGTCGGTACTGCACTCCGTATCGAGCGGTACCGGACGGTTCTCCAGTCCGATGTCTGCACAAAATAATCTCTCTCACCACCAACCATATATCTTCATTTCCAGGGTGACCAAGTGGAGCTTTTATTATGTACGGAGACCAGATGGGAAAATCGTCCGGTTAAGCATTGGGTACCCAGCGGTACCCAGTGCGGGTATCGAGCTGGGTACCCACCAATGAGGTGACGTGACACATTTTTATTGGTCTCCGGACGCCCTCTGCACTCTGCACAGAATAATATCTCAGCCAAGTGACATAAGAAACGCGATCCAGCTAGTTACTTCCACAAGCAAACACTGGGAGAGTAGTCACAACTCTAAAAACCAGTAGGAATAGTTAATGTAATCCGGTAGCAATGCCATACCAACTTCTCCTGGAAATCCCATCCACCAAGCTAAAACTTTTATGAATATCATACAAATCAAAATCTTATCTTGACGTTTACTTCATCCAAAGGCTGCAGCAGGCTCTCGACATGACTCCCTGAACTTGTATCGTGCATCATCCCATCTAAAAACCATTCTAATGGATCTAAAATCGAGTTTTAGTCTTTTAAGACTCATCTCTTCTAGAAAATGAATAGCTTTGTTGATACTCCCAGCCATGCACAATGAACATATAAACATTGTATAAATAGCTGAGTTTGGCTCAAGGCCTTGCTTTACCAATTCATCCAGTACCTCATTAGCAGCCTCAAAACTTTCCATTTCACAAAGCCCCTCCATCAAGGTGGAAAACATGATCAAATCTGGTTTAAGACCCTTCTTCCCCACATCTCTTACGAGCTCCTGTGCAGCTTTCATGTCTCCAATTTTGAAGAATCCATTGATCAAGGTAGTATACATGACTACATCAGGCTTCAGATCTTTGGCCTCAGCCTCTACAAATAGCTTCTTGGCAGCCGCCAAATTCCCCATTTTGCAATGCCCACGAATCAAACAATTATAAGAAACAATATCGTTAAATCCACTTGAATCCATCTGTTGAAATAGCTTACTAGCATCCTCCACCCTCCACCCTTTACATAAACCATAGAGCAAAGTCCCATACATGGACTTATCAATGCTCAATCCCTGCTGAGACAAAATCATTAAGAAGCATTAACGCTTCATCTAACCTTCGCTGTCCGCTCAGAGCACGCATTACTATAGTGTAAGTGACTGTGCTGGGTCTCGGTCCTTGAGTAAGCATGTCTTTGAGCATTCTCAAAGCCTCATCTACATGGCCTGCCATGCAAATCCCATGAATCAGAACATTATGAGTGTCAACATTAGGAATAACTCCTTGACTAAACATGTCAACAAAAAGCAATTTTGCCTCAGTTACCATCTTCTTCCGACCCAGCAAGTTGACAAAACAGTTAAATGCCCAGATATCTGGTCCAATTCCCACTTTGCTCATCCTACCATAAATCGCCTTCGCCTCCTTCACCTTCGCATCCTTACAAATTGCAGCAAGAACACAACTGTAGTTCACATCGCTGGGCTCCAAAGCAAGCTGAATCATTTCTCGAATTAAACTGAGCCCCATTGCTGAATTTGAGCATCCGCTGCGTGACACGACTCCAATCAACATGGAGTATGTGTATCGACTAGGCATTTGTCCCTCTACGCGCATATCATCGAGGAGTTTAAATGCGTCGGAAATGTGGTTCTCTCTGCAGAATCCTTTGATCAATGTGTTGAAGGTGCAAACATCAGGTGCAAGCCCTGAGTGGCGCATTTCATCGAACAGATTGAGAGCTAGCGAAAAGCAGCCCGTTTGGAAATGGCAGCTAAGCAGGATATTGTAGGAAACGAGATCGATAGAGACGGCAAGTGTGCGAAGAGAGTGGAAGAGGGTGATGGCGATATCGAATTGGTGGCTTCTGGAGAGGGAAGCGAGCACGGCGTTCAGCGTGGAGGCGGGAAGAGGTTGGGAGGAGCGGGCGGAGCGGAGAAGAAGGGAGATTGCGGAGGAGAAATCGCCGGCAGCGAGGTGGCGGCGGATAAGAGATTCTGTGTGGGAGGGAGAGAAGTGCACGGGAGGAGCGGAAGTGGAAGAAAGGGAGGATCTTTGAACCCGACATGATGGAAGGCGATAGGAGAGCATGGCAAGGGGCCCAAGGCGAGGTGGGGATTTGAAGAACATTGTTTTCTTCTCTCTCGCTCTCTCTATATATATGAGCAGCTTGGGAGGGAGATGGCTTTGGTGCAGACGATTCAAGGGTGAAGAGCTAGAGTTAGCGGGCAGCCGCCATGGCGCCAAGATCTGTAGACTCGTGTGAGTATAATAATAAAAAATAAATTCAGGATATCCAAAATAAAATTTTGATCCCGATGTTCGGCTTTTAAAACTTTAAATATATATTAAAATTAATTTAATATATAAATAATTAATAATATATTTATTTCAAAATAGATCTAAAATTTTAAGTTTCATCCTAATTTATATTTTTATATCACTATTCTTTAATTTTGAATAATAAATATTAGTCATACATATCTCATTTACTAAATCAATTACTTAATGATCTATTATTATCATCTATTTGTCAAAAGTATCTTTTAATTTCACAAATATTATATCCTATGTTAAATCTATTTATTTATTTTTATTTTTAATTTATTGGCATTCATTTTACTTATTGATTAAATGAATATATTTTCTACTCTAGCTTAATTAGATATGCCTAGAAAACTTCAATTTATTTTTCATCAATTTATCTTTAATAGATATTAGTATTAGTTTTATTAATCTAATACATTCATACCTCAATTTATATTTTTTCCTAATTTTATCGCACATCAGTCTAGATATTCCACTTTTTTCAAACTTAATTTATTTATAAAAAAATTCAACAAACAAATATTTTAATTCATACAATATAACATTGTTAAGCATATTTTTTTGAATTTAAATATGAATGTTCTTCCTCATATCTTCATTATTTTGGGGGACAAATCAACATATTTAACCACATTATAGGGAACATAAATTATTTGAAATTTTTTATTAAATGAGAATTTTAGTTAAAGAATGTCTTCTTTTGTGACATATTATTAGTAGATATGATACCCTATAAAGTTTAGGTAATAATTGATTGGCCAATACCTACAAATGTAAGTGAAAGGCATACTTTTCTTTATTTGGTTGGGTATTATAAAATAATTTTGATTTTTTTTTTCACAAATTATAGTGCCACAGACCAGGCTTATCGAGAAAGCTATAAGCTACTAACTTTGATTAGACACTACATTACAATGAGATATTTCAATGATTAAAGCAGTATTTGGTCATAGCTCTTGTTTTAGAATGAATTGAGTGGACAAAATGATTTCAAATTATAGTGATACATCATTAAGAGGCCATTGTTGTGTTTTGATTTAAAATAAGAGAAGTCATTGCATACGCTTCTATATAACTAACATTTATGAGAAGAATTATCCTGCATATGATATAAAACAACCAGTTATTATATTTGTACTAAGTATATGGAGTCATTATTTCTATAGGGTTAGGTGTGGGTTGTTTACTGACCATCAAAGATTAAAATATATATTTACTTAAGAAGAGTTGAATCAAAAAAATATGAGATGTCTTGAGTTGATAAGGGATTATAATTTAAATATCCACTATCAATCAAAGAAAGCAAATAGGCTTTGAACAAAGTGAATCATTTGAATCACCTAATAATGATTAAAGAGTTAAATTAATTCAAATGAATCACCTTGAAAATTGATTGCATTAAGAAAGGCATAGTCAAAGCATTATTAAACTAGCTCAGCTTAATTTCATAAGGGTAAGTGGGATCCACATAAGGTTAGTTTATGATCAAACCAGTACAACATATGGTGTAAATCAAAAGCTGGCCATATAAATAATTCTAGTGGCCTATTAGACTATAATGGTTATAATATAGTTTAGGGCTTGCTAAATTAAGTGATGATTGATTTAAAGGATTGTTAGGCCAAGAGTAAGTTGGTCAAGGGTTTGTTAGGCATTCCTATGTATTACCTTGTGCTACGATATGTTTATCCAATCTCTCAGTCGAGGGCTAGTTAAAAGTGGTTTTAAACTTAGCTCAAAAAGTGATGCAATAAATTCATCCCCAACTTGTATAGTAAAATCTTTCTAAGTTCTATTAAACGTGTTGGCATTACCTAAATTTAAAATGTTAACATTTTCTATATTGAGTTCATAAATTTTTTTCTTGATAAAAGTAAAATATAATAAGGTATCAAATACTATTCAATAGCACCAAAATGAATTTTAGGAATTTTGCTTTTGATTGAACTTAGGGAGGCCATATATATCTGCAACTAAAATTTTTACTTAAAATAACAAGACCAATTTTAGTTATTACTAACTTCTTTGATTGTGCATAACAGTGCAATTGTAGGACTACTCTTCCTTAAGATTAAGCACAAGATGATCATATATAAGTACAACTTAAAATTTTGCATTATATAACTAAGACTAGTTTATTAACTAGAACTTTTCTATTTTTGTCTAAAACAAAAATTTTAGGACTTTTTATTGAGATTAAGCTTAAGAGGTCATAAATAACTATAAACTAAAAATTTGCTTCAAATTAGTAATACTATTTTTAGTCAACTATAAAGTGACAATAATAAACGGAGCTCGTGCGTGCAGCCTGGTGGTTGATGTGAAGGACTTCCTCCCGCGAGACTCACGTTCGAGCCCCTAACGTCCCAAAAAAAAAAAAAAAAACAATAATAAACGCAAATGATATAACTTTTTTTAAGTTTGAGATGCAAGGGAAAGCTCATTAGGGTTTTCCAAAATTATTAGCTATTTGAAAAAAGGATTTCTCAAATCAATGTCTTCAAGAATTTAAAAAGTTTAAAAAGAGAACTCAAAATTGGCTTTATCTTCCTTTGGCGGAGGATAATGTGACAGGTTATAATATATGCCCACCTTGAATTAATCTATTAATACTATTTCCATTAGGACTTATTAATTTCTTTGTGATCTTGGCAAGCATATTCACCTAATAATTATAAAAAATGTGGCACTCTCATCAAATATTTTTTTAGTAACACGCGTAAGTAGATTCATTACTTATTAATGATGTGCACAATCAAAGCTTAAAAGTATCTTATACTAATGAGTTGATTAATGTAAATTGCGAATCACTAAGGATATAAATTCCTTAAATTCTTATTTTGATTGCTACTTATTAGCCAAAAGTAAAGGCTTTGTATTTGGTTTCATTATTGGAAAGATGTTATAAGGGTTTAAAAGAGTAGCATAATATGCACATAAATGAATACTAGAGCAGTTCTAACTTGAACTTAAGGAAGCATATTTGCATTTATGATATTGATATATGATGCACCATCAAAGTATAATTATCACATTAGAGCTTATTAATCTTCTCGATTATTGTTTGCTCATTTGATAAATGGTAATTAAGTGGAGAATACGTAGGAGCAAGATATGCCAGTAGGAAATCAACAATCACATATGCATTAGCAGCCCGTTAAAGAAAATAAATTATGCTAAATTTCATGAAAAGTATTTATCATCAAGCTAGTCATCCTTATTATATTATCCTATTCATCAAATACTGAAAAAAGATTTACCCATGAAATAAATTTAATCTTGTGTGACTTCATATAATGTCATTCTCTTTACATTCCTCAACACTCAACAGCTTGTGCTAAGAAGGCAGCATGCATGAGACTTATGTGATGCTTGCTTCTATATACAAAAATCAAGATTTTCTTGATATATGAAATGTCAAGATAGGAGGTAACATCATATAGTGATTAATATTATCAAATTGTTCATAACAACTTTAACCCATTTTAATATTACATTTTTAACAAAGACAATGAAATTTGACGCCCACGGAAATTTTTTTGAGATAAAGTGCCTCGAAAATGTCAAATCTTTAAGATATTTTTTACCAAGTTAAATAGATATGATGCGTTATTTCCAAAATACATTGACATCTTATTTTTATATATATGTTTTAATACTTATCTTCCCATATATGTATATTTATGATAATTTTGTACATATGCACAATAGAACACAACAAAAATATAATTTTGAATTATAACTTTTTATGTTAAAAAGATGCTTCAGAAAATAATAAAAAAGTTATAGCAAATGAAAACTTAAATTTCATTTAGGACAAATTTCGTACATTTCTTATGATAATTTTTAAAATAGAAAAATAAATTTAAAAAAATATCAAAGCTGTCTCAAACAAAGTTTTAGATTTGAGCGTGGTCTACAGTCTACTCAACGGTAGAAGTTCTGATCTATCATAATTCTACGCTCAGGAACCTGATAAATTATTCTATGCGGAGTTCGGACGAGAACAACTGTTCGAACATGTGAGTGTACGTACACTATATATAGTGTGTGTACACATATGTGACATATATTGTATACATTATGTACAGAATGTAAGTACACTCACAATTTAGACGATTATTTCCGTTCGGACTCCTGAAAAATTATTTTGTGCGGATTCCATCTAGACATATAAGCATACACACATTATATATAGTATATGTATACATATATAATATACACTATATATATTATATGTACACTCGTAATTCCTTCACACTGCCACAGTCCTAACGGACACAAAAATAATTTCTCCAGCTTCCTAGTCTCACCGCCGAGCACCGTACCCCATCGCCTCCAATTACCAGAGACGTCGATCGATAATTGCAAAATTTACCCTAAGGAAACGGGGAGAAAAATGGCTCCCAGATCTGCTGTTTTCTGTCTTTCCCTCTACCTCCTCGTCATCGTCTTCTCAGTCTCTGGAACCGTCGGCGTTTCTGCGTCATCCGACGATGACCTGGTGGACGAACTGGAATCTCTCCAGTCGAAGTCGCCCTCCGGAGTGATTCATCTAGACGACCGCCTCATCTCCCGCTTCCTCACATCGGTTAAAATTCCACGCCCTTACCACCTTATCATCTTCTTTGATGCCAGCTCCCTCCGCTCCAAATCCGAACTCCACCTTCCTCAACTCCGCTCCGAGTTCGCCATAGTCTCGGAATCATTTGCTGCCAACCACCGCGGCCTCCCCTCCGCTTCCAAGCTCTTCTTCTGCGACATTGAGTTTGGCGAGTCCCAGTCTTCCTTCTCTAAATTTGGTGTCAATTCCCTACCCCATGTACGCCTTGTCTCCCCCACAACCCGATCCCTGAGCGATTCAGACTCGATGGACGCCTCTGCCTTCTCTCGCCTTGCTGACGCGATGGCAGAGTTCGTTGAATCCAAGACTAAGATCTCCGTTGGCCCCATTCTTCACCCACCGCCCGTCTCACCCCGCCAGCAAGCCGTCCTCCTCCTTGCCCTCCTCATTGCTGCCCCCTTTATCATAAAAAAGGTCCTTGCTGGAGAGACCCTGCTGCATGATTCTAGGGTGTGGATGGCCGGTGCTGTGTTCGTCTACTTCTTCAGCGTTTCAGGTTCGATGCATAATATAATTAGGAACATGCCTATGATGATGACCGACCGGGATGGGCGTCCGGTGTTCTTCTACCAGGGATCGGGGATGCAGTTGGGTGCGGAGGGATTTATCGTGGGGTTTCTGTATACTCTGGTGGGTTTGGTTCTGGCGATCGTGACACATGGATTGGTGCGTTTGAAGAGTGTGACGGTGCAGCGGGGAATGATGCTTGCGGCGATGGTTGTGGTGTATTGGGCTGTTGGGAAAGTGATTTCTTTGGATAATTGGAAGACAGGATACAGCGTCCATGCTTACTGGCCTTCCAGCTGGAAATGAAGAAAATTTTTGAAAGGTATCAAGGTATGCGATCAGCTTGTTTGTTTCTCTGTTGCTCATTTTGTCAAAAAGTTTACCTTGATGCTCTTTCAGTTGATTGGACGATACTGGTTTTTCTTTCTATACTTTTGAAGGCAATGCTTTATCACTATGAAAGTTGAAGACTTGAAGCTCTGCTGCTAGTTTGGTCTTCTTGATTGCCAGTTATTGTTATAGTATTTTTGAGCAAAATCATTTGGATTGCCCTTTTTTTTTTTCTTATATTTTGCAATACATAACAGTTGACTATATTGGAAATCTGCATGTAAAAGCTAAGTCATAAACATTGCCTAACTTTGTGCAACAAAAACATCAACCTAGGAGCAAGTATTTTCTGCAACAATAGGACAAGAAAATCTACATGATTTTGTTTAAGCCTATGATTTGATTCACTCATAAAGAAGTCATAATCATGGCATACAATAGAAGACCACTTATTAGTTTTTCCCAAAATTCAAGTACACCCTTGTTCAACAAAGTAAAAGAGATGCCTTAAATATCTGAAAACAAAAAAGAGAAGATAATTTAATGAACATAGCAAACTAAGTGGATTAAACAAACACTAAAAAATTATCATTGCAAATTTTTTTCAAAAAGGTATCAACAGTTCATCGATATGATAAGTTGGACGTTTGGAAATAAACTTATTATGATTCCTTTCTCTTTCTTTCTTCATATCTATTGTCTTCTCTATCTTTTCTTAATTCCTTCTTAATTCCTTCTTAATTTCTTTGTCAAAAACTCATGATTGTCTTATACTTCCATGCTAATTCAACTTCCATATACAACTTATAGAATCATCAATACGAAACTTGATTCTTACTTCAATATAGATTTTAAGTCAATACCTGACATATCGCCTATCTCATGATTCATGTATGATATTGAATTAATACTAACAAATCTCTCATTTGGAAATTGATTATGGCAAAACTTGGATCACATCCGTGTCTCCTCTCTAAACCAAGAAATTTAAGCTACCAAAGCCCTGAATGGCTTAACACCATACAATCTTATTAGGATTACATGTCATTTGAGTACTTGGAAGAGACCTTTATAGCATAAATGCTTTACATTGAAGTGGTAGGTACCTTGAACTTGATCTTACATCTTCTTTTGATTTTTTTGTTCCCCAAACATAGTCATTTTAGTAACCCTTGCTACAGTATTGAGTTCATCTATAATGCTCTGAATTGAATCTGGTAAGAATTCATAAATTCATTTAACGTCCGCTAAATTTCTATGAAATTTCAGAACTTATTTTCATGTTAAATTTTTGTCGAAAGATTTGTGGTTTGAATTGGAAAAGTAAGAACAGGTCAAGTTGAAAATTCCTTAGGAGCGTTGTGGCGCTGCCCTCTCTGTTGAGTTTGAAATCACTTCGGGGCATTATGATGCTTTAATGGTGGCGCTGAGATGCTGCCTTCTTTATGTTGGGAAGCACTTGGTAGTTGCGACGTTGAGGTATCTATTTGTCTGGATAAATTTCATTGGAGCGCTTCGACATTAGGCTCTAAGCTCTCTATCTGCATGTTAAGAAATTTTCTTTGAGAGCGCTACGGTGCTAGACCTATTTTTATGTTTTTATATAAATATCTCTAACCAATACCAGTCACATATTCATTTCGCCTAAGTACCATAGAGAGGAGCTGGAGAGATGAAGACAAGAGGAGAGAGAAAAAGAGATGAAAAGCTAGGGTTTGGCAGTTGCGGAGCCGATTTCGTTAGTATGGCCAATTGGGAAAAGTTTTCATCTTGAGGTGGTTTATCGATACCTTGTTTTAGATTTCAATTTTGATGTTTGAGTGGGTATTTTTTGGGTTGACAAAAACATAGATTTACGAAGATTTAAAAAGTTTTTGTAGTGCTACTTTTGGTATGTTGCAGAATAGAAGATTTTGATCATATTGACAAAAAATATGAATTTTTCATGGGGTGGTCTTTTTAGCACACTATTTTAAATATTTTTGTGAGTCTGCTAATATTTTTAGAAATTACTATAGTACAAGAAATGCTTTAAATGATGCTATGGATATTCTCTATGAATGATTTTGGGAATTATAATTGTCAAAATGTGAGCACAAATTTCGCCCCAAAAAATCCTACTAATCAGCCGTATGGGTGAAATTTTATATATTTTTATGAGATGTTACTTGCTATTTATATATATTGCAAGTGCCTATATTTCTATGTTTGTGTATGAAATGTGAAGTAAAAGGAGAAAATGTATTTGATTAACTATTGCTAGATTTCTGAGCATTTTGTCGTTTACCATAGCATGTTGCCTATTGGCTATACATTTTTGCTTTACATATTAACAAATATTGATGTATTTATGATATTATTTATCTAGGTCAATGTTATGATGATTTTATGTTGATATGTTTGCAAATGTGTGCCAAAGGGAAAATTTGATATTTTTGTACTTATGTATTTGGAAGTGTGTGTGAAAAAGGAAAGAATGATATCTTTATGTTATAGTTTTGAAAAGTGTAAATGACTTATTTTTTATGCTTATGTGTATCTGTTTTTTTTGTGATACATTCTATTCTATTTATGCATATTGGAAGTTTTGCTATCTTTGTGCCCATGTGCTTGAAATTATGTGTGATGAGAAAAGATAATGAAAATACTAATGGATAGTGTTTGATGTTTCATATGTATACAAGTGGAGATATAAGGGTTGTATTTATATAATTATCCCTATGTGCATGATACACTCAAACAAATGTGATATGATCAAGTGGATGTATAAGTGAAAGTGGAGATATAAGGAGGTGTCAAGAAATATGAAATATGAACTGTGAAGGGACATGTATACAAGTGAAGATATAAGTGGAAGTGGAGGTATAAGGAGGCACCGGAAAATGTGAAATGTGAAAGGTGCAAGGTGATATATGAAATATGAAATGGCAAAGGTGACATGTGAAATGCGTTATGTAAATATGAAACATGGTTTGATTTATATGTTGTTATTATGTCTTATCATATGTTATGTTCTGATATCAAGTTTATGTTCAAATGATATTTATGCTGTTGCTACGGTCAAGTTCAAGAAACTTTTATGTTATTACTTATGACAAGTTCATATGTTGACTTGTGATTACGATTGACACTAGTAGTATTATTGTAATCATGTTAATAGTATAACATTTCACAAATGTCCTAGTGTTTAATTTAAACTATTTAACTCTTTGTTTATTCACTGTTTGGGTCTTGTGCAATTTATTTTAGTATGAATACTAAATTCTTTAGTAGGGTTTGTGTAGCCTATTGAGCAAGTGTTTGCTTGTCCAACATTTTTTACACGTCATTTCAAAAAAGTGTAAGGCCCCGGTTGAGTACAAAAGAGTTGATAAGGTTAAAGTCCATACTGTAGTATGGGCTTAGTAAATTTGCGTCCCGGCATCCCCTGCTTCTTTTTGAGGAGTTTTAATGAATTAAGTTCCGGGGTAAATTTTGGGTTTCAACCCACTATTTTAACCTAACACAAGCCTAAGTCCACCAAAATCAATCTAAAAATAAATTTGCTTCATTAGCCTAATCAAAATAGTGGTTTTCTTTTTGTTTATTTCCCTTTTTTATGTTATGTTATCTTTTTTTTTTTACATTAAGCATCATTTCAAGTTAATGTAAATTAGTGTTATTAGTTCTCTTATTATTTAAAATTAATAGTCAATAGTATTATGATTCTTAATTTTAGATGTTTGTAGATGTACATATACATATGCATACATATATATATCTCCTAAAAAAAAGATGAATGAAATTATGATGATGAGGAGGAAAATGATAAAAAAAAGTGAAGAGGAAGTTTCAAAAAAAAAAAAAAAAGGGGAGAGGAGATTTTAAAAAAAAAAAGGAGAAAAAATGGGGTTTTTTTGCATGCATTTTACAATTTTTATTCCCACCATTGTCAACATCCCCACAAAGGTATAATTTGTAAACTCAAAGATCCCGCATTCGACGTTTGTGTCGAGCCAGAAAACCCCCTATACGCGCTCTCGTAGCATGGTGGGAGGAAACCCGATGCGACGCATATGGAGAGGCGGGTAGGTCCTATACACACTCTTGTGGCATGTTGGGGAGTCCTTAAAGTACTTGTACATGTTCTCGTAGCATGGCAGGGAAAACCACTTTTGTTTTCATATAGGTACTTTAAGCTCCCCATACATGCTCTCGTAGCATGGTGGGATTGAAGATGTACGATCGCGGTGTCACCCGACACCAATTATACACGCTATTGTAGCATGGTGAGATGACCCAATTTCTTGTAAAATGAGGAGACGTTGGGAGGCTATCGAAATTCGGACCGAACAGGGGACCGGACCTAATTTGAACAAAATTTGGACAAGAGGGGACTTGTGAACATGAACTTGACCTGAACAAATACATAGATCTTGAACTCAAACAAATGCACAAGGAAATTGACTTGAACAAATACATAGATCTTGAACTCAAACAAACACACAAGGAAATTGAATTTAATTGAATGAATGCATAATCATATTCAAAAGTATAAATGTCAATTAAAAGTCTTGATCATGTGAATAAAAAAATCAATGGATCAACAAGGAACTTATACTAAAATTTCAATGAATGTGATTTGCTCGTAAGCAAATAAGAGACTTGTGGAGAACCATCATGCATGTTACAAACTATACGTGGAAACAAGGAATTTGCAACCATAACTTATCTACAAACATTGGCGAAATTACTGAAGTTGTGATTTAGCTACAAGCCTTGATTTGAAACCTTTAAACAATGACTTGTTTATAATTGATTCAAATTGAGTGTAAAAATGTATCTACCCGTAAGTAAAATCAATTGGAAAGTGAAATGATGTGCTTGCAGTCAAAACACAAAACCTTAATGAGATACCAAGGAATACTTACCAGTATAGCACAAAAACTCAATTTAGATAACTTTAATTTGATTAATAAGTCATTAATGTTCCTCTCAAAAGAATTCCTACAATTTTTTTTACCATTTTAGCCTCTTATTGCAGGCTTATGCCATAACATTGAGATGTTCACTATTGATCAAGTTGGTATTAGAGTATTGCTCGTTGATGCATGATGCAAGCAAAGAGGTGATATAAAGCAAAAGGAGAGCCGCTTCTTGTTTTGTACTCGAGTCGAAAGCCAGTAAAGAGATAAGGATAAAAGGAAGAAGAAAGCAATCAATGGCTAAGAATGATTATGTAGCAACTTTAGCTAACCAAGTGGCTAGAATGACATAATAGATTGATCATGGAGTGGATGAGAATGCAACCAATCAGTATTCACTGCTATGACTAGTCGAGTCATATTTATCTGTATGATGATAAGTAAGACATTGCTACAACTCTTGAAGGAAGAATTCATTGAAAATATATGCTAAATTGGAGATTCCAACGTATAATGAGACCGCTGATTTTGAGGATCTCCATGCATAGATTAAGTAGTTTGAGATTGACTTCAATCTTATATGGGTCTAACAGCCATGGCAAGTCCTTTTTTGACTAAAGTCATGCCATCATGTCTTGGCATGGTGGAATGCCCAACTATAGATGAATAAACATCAAGAGATGACTTAGGTGTGTTGACCTTCGTATAATGTCCAAAGGAAACAAAAAATCTGCATACCTCTAACCCGTTGGATCCCTAAAATCATGCCAAAATCCCGTCGATTCAGCGTCATTCGCGTCGCTTCCCCGAAATCTCGCTAGAATCCCGTAGCTCGGCGCCGAATCCATCGCTTCCCCGCGAAATCCTGCGGAAAAGCCGCGAGATCGTCTCGTTTCTGTCGCTGCACTCGATCTATAAAGAGGAGATGAGAGCAAGGCTTTGACAGACACTTCTTCCATCCGCTCTTTTCGATCTCTCCCACGACTCTCGACGTCCCGACCCCGGTCCGACACCCAGCCGAAGCCGCCCCCCGACGTTCCGATCCTGAGCTTTGTCCGAACTCCAGGCCGACCGAATCCCAACCCGTCGCCACTCTGCCGCCGATTGAGCTCCCCTCTCCTCCCGTTGCCCCTGCTCGGTTCGATCCAACAGAGAGAGAGAGAGAGAGAGAGAGAGAGAGAGAGAGAGAGAGAGAGAGAGAGAGAGAGAGAGAGAGAGAGAGAGAGAGTAAACACCTACATACCTCCACTCCAAGCCGAGACCCCGTCGATCTCCTCCTCTGCCCGATTCCCCCTCTCCGACCGACTGCTCCTTCCCCTCTACCTCCTCTGGCCGAACGCCCTCAGCCCGACATCGTTCCCTCCCTATTGTTTCGGAAGTTACGACATTTTGACTGGAGGCAACAGCAGGAGTTCGCCTGCTGTATAGGTAACTTTCTCCCCTAGCGTGCTTCTCGGCCAAATCCCATAAATAAAAAAAAAAAAAAAAGAGAGTTCTTTTTCTTATTATTATAATTATAATAATTACTAATTATTTTTAATTATTATTTAATCATATTTATAATTAATTGATTAATTATAATTAATTAAGTATTAGTTATTAATTATAAATTATAATTATCTGGTTAATTATAATTAATATTGATTAATTATAATCAATCATTATTTAATTATAATTATAATTAATTAACTGATTATAATTAATTAATAATTAATTATTAATTATAGATTATAATTAATTGATAATTAGTTATAATTAATATTAATTATAATTATTTAAAAAAAATGCTACTTTCTCATCCCTCGAGCCTCGGGTCGACATCGCCGACAAAGCCCGCGAAGGTACGGATTTTCTAAACTCAGATTCTCGCTTCCGTTGTGTGCGGCGGACCGGAAAACCGCCTATACACGCCGTTATTGCGCGTGGTGGGATGGGACCCCGGTCCGACGCCTACGACGAGGCGGGAATCGCCTAAACTCTACTTCGGTGTTCGTGGCGCACCGGAAAACCGCCTATACACGCCTTTATTGTGCGTGGTGGGAAGGGACCCCGGTGCGGCACCTACGACGAGGCGGGGTCACTCATAAGTACCCCCGAGCGGGGGGAAAGCAAACTGCGCATTTTTAAACCACGACCATCGAAGCCCGCAAAGGTACGAACTCTCTAAACTCAGATTTCTCGCATCGTTGTTTGCAGCAGACCGGAAAAACTCCTATGCATGCCTTTATTGCGCATGGTAGGATGGGACGCCGGTCTGATGCTTACGACGAAGCGAGCAATCGCCTAAACTCTACTTCGGCATTCGTGGCGCACCGGAAAACCGCCTATACACGCCTTTATTGCGCGTGGTGGGAAGGGACCCCGGTGCGGCACCTACGACGAGGCAGGGTCACTTATAAGTACCCTCGAGCGGGGGGGAAAGCAAATTGTGTCATTTAAACAGGTACCGTCAGAGCCCCATACACGCCTTTATTGCGCGTGGTGGGAAGAAATATCACGGCCGCGGTGCCCTCGCAAGAGGACACCTACCATACACGCCTTTATTGCGCGTGGTGGGAAAGGCCCAGTTTTCTCGTAGTTTTCCCCTAAACGGGGGAGACGCCGGGAGGCTGCCGAAATTTCGGGTGAAGACGGACCGTACTTGGACTTGATTTGCACATCTAATGAGACTCGTACCTAGACCTGATTGAACTCAAAAGAACGATGGATGACTTGTACTTGGACTCTTGAACAAAATCTAAATAGATTAATAAAAAATCAAATCCAAATAAAAATGAGCATTGAACTTGAACAAGACTCAGACTGCAGGGGGCTCGAACGAATAGAAGAGACTCATTTTGAGTCTGAACTGTACTTTGACCAATACTTGAACGAATGCAAATAGAAGACTCTAACTTAGTGATAAGAGACTGGACTTTCAAGACTACTAGAATTTGAAACTCATCCATGTCTTGAATATAAAATCAGACTCAAATCAAACTCAAGCAAATGACATCAAGTCGAACCAAAGACTTGAACTCTGAGTTTAGACTTGAACTCATGCTATACAACATTAAGTGGGACTTGTAGACTTGATGAATTCAAGCCTGAATCATGTGCAAGGAAACTCAAACTACAAGAGCATTCGTATGATCAACAGTGACTCAAAATGCGTTACAAGACCTTGATGCACAAACTCCTATGGCAACCCCTACAATGCCTGTTGATTGAGAAGGCAATACGGGAGACCAACAATCAAAGATCCGTTCTTACAAACAAGTGCAATCTCAGCAAATCCCACCTGAGATTGGTGAAAGGTAGTTTCAATGCAAAAGTAAGGGTTCTCCTACGAATACTCCTAGGAGCTCGTAACTGATACGACGGTCCTCCGCCAGCAAACACAAGCCACTTGTGGATAACAACTGTGTTTACTTCGTAAACACATCGAACCACGGTGGACACAAGTATAAGTGTCACCTACGACAACGGTGATCAAGATCTTCTCGATCCTGTATTCAGGAAGGGGAACAACTCTGGCATCCATACATATCAGAAATATCAAGTCTACTACGTTAAAGATCTTAAAAAGAGTCCATTTCAAAATAATGTTCATAGACTTCAAGAAGAGCCTTCCCCGGTGAATGAGAAAGGGGGGAGTCAATATCAAGACTACAACGCCACGCCATCGGATCTGCAACCTCCGTACAAGCAGACAAAAGGGGTCTATTCCAAAATACCCCAGCACGTGCATTGTAATTTGTATACACATAGGTACACTAAAAAGGGGTAAAATACAATCCTAAACCCGCATGGGCCCCGGCGAGCGTGTTATTGGTACACACGTGACGTCTAGGGATGCTGCGCGGGTTGAAAAGTGAATTCAAGTTCGAACCCGATCCTTCTATACGAGTCAATAGAAGTCGACAGGGTTCGAACCAACAAACAAACATACGGTTGTGACGACCGTCATATTTGTCTTAATACATTCATATTAGGCCTTCAAGGCTTATAACAATGAGAATTCACTATCAAAGGGCATAAAGCCTACGAAACCCGATCCTCTGTCGACAGCCCGACGGAGTTGACAAGGTTCGATCCATAAGGAGAAATGACCCCCAAACACCCCGATGATGGCCGTGTTGAATGCAGATCTCAACCGGAGGGGTTCCCAAATACTTTGAATTGTCTTCCAAAAGTCCATTTCAAATACTCCAAAGCTCTACCCAAAATACCCATAAACATCCAAAAAGCTCTACAAAAAGTCCAAATTCCATACATTTAAAAAATGAAATCAAACCATCAATCGCTTAGAGAAAATTCCTCCGAAAATATTACTAGGATCCATTCTCAAACAATCTATTGCCAGTAAGGACGTGGTACGTGTCCTCTAACCGGTAGTTTCGCCGCCAAATGGCACTGCAGGTAAACGGTTATGACCCGGGGCCCTCTGAACCAAGTGGTTTTGCCGCCAAATGGCACCACAGATAGCGGTTATGGCCATAGCCAATGCGCTCCTTAATGGCGTTAAATCCTTGAGATATGAATCAATAGGATATGATCGATAGGGCATAAAGCCCTCTGTTAGCTAAGGTGGATTCAAATTTGTCCCCTTAGGCAAATACCCACCCCGGTCTACAAGGTTTCCTTGGACGAAGCAACCCATGGCTGCCGATAAAGATCCTTCTGTCAGGTTGGGTCGACTACCTCCTCTGACTAAGTAGATCAGGGACCACGATGGCCCGGGACGACGGAACTATGGGATCTTGATCGGGTCTATCATCCATTCCCCCACCATCCCCTTTAAGTATGAGATGGTGTAAATTTCTATTTTAAATATCAAAAACCTTCAAATTTTTAAATATCAAATTTCCCAAATTCTTAAACTTCCAAACATTTCCAAAAATCAAAATCCATTGCTGCTATTATATGCCAGATGCACGTATATTCTACGTATCTGATCGACGACTAGCCTTAATCGAAAGTTCTCTCTCGTGATCGGGAGGGGTAATTAACTATAGGGGCTTGCGCCTATAGGAAACCAGAACTCAGATCATAAAGTCCTCACAAAATGAGGGCGAAATCTCTGGGTAGTGTCTTATCTACAAACCCATCTGCCTTCCAAAATTTACCTCGGAACTTAGTTCGTTAAAACTCCCTCGCCGAATAAGAAAAGCGAGTGGAGGCCGAGGCCGAATTTTCGGAGCCCACAAGGTGATGTCCTAGAAGTTGATAAAAGTAGAATTCTACCAGTGGGTTATGTAGAAAGTTATTCGAGGAATTGGCACAATTTGATGCAATAATAAGGTCAAAATGTGCAAGAATACCCCACAGAGTCCCATTGTTATGCAACATCGGGCATAAATCTTAGGGAGATACTAATACTAGTTGGTACACCTTAGAATTACAAATGATCTCCACCCATTTTCGGTCGCTAATTTCAACTATACCAATATAATTTAATATCACCATATAGTGCAAGAACTAAGGTAGAAGAAAGAAGGTTTGAGAACCATTTGAAGAGGGGTCTTCTTTAGTCTAAAAGAATTATAGGAAGACTTGTGATAGGCTTTCATCTTTGAAGACCAATATACTTGGGAAGTTTTGTGTTTATTACTAAATCGTTCTTGTTATTGTTGTTTAACATGTTTATTGAGGTCTAGACCCCACCAAAATTTTGATCAAGATCATTGATTGTTTAAAGCGCAACTAAAAAAAAAGAGAAGAAGATCATTGATTGTATGACTTGCTGATGGACCATTATAGTTATTTATATGATTTTGCATTATGCAATCAGAAATCATATCTTGCTACAGGATTATTTTGATTTTTGAAATATGGGATTTTTGTGATTTTTGAAATATGAGAATGCTATCAATTTTTGATCTTTTAAGACAATGTGACACGTAAAAGAACACCAATTGCTTAATTAAGTTTTTTACATTTCTCTTAAGGTGTTAGATGGTCGTGAATTTTTTGCATCAGAAGTGTTAATAACTTCTGATTGATACCATCTACTTGTGTTAGCATGATGCTTGAATCTTTTTTTGGTGAATTCATTCCTTGCTATTTTTTATCTACATATTTTATAGTTGGTTTGCATGTGCAATTGAATTTGGTCAAATCTTGTATGATCTAAAATTATACTTATGCTTTGATTGTGGATCATTATGTGGTTTTCATTCATTATGTATTTCTTTGCTAATTTTTTATTTGGGTGGTCATTAAATTTTCATTTGAGGCGGATTTTATGTATATATATATTTTTAATTTTTATCAAAAGAGAGTTGCCTAAATAGAAGTTTGTGTTTGGTTTTGGGTATTTTATCTTAGATTTGAATTAGGAAATCTTAAATCCTAAGATCTTCTGCATCAACATTAGGTAGAAATACTTTTCAGGGTCATCATATCTACTCCATTTCACATATACTACTATTCACAATGCTTTTACCATATGCATTATCTTGATTATTGAGTATGAAATTTAAATTTATTAATAAATATCTTGTATAGGATTTAACATAATGCCCACATGTTAACTGTATTATATGAAGATCGTCATTGGGTTCATTTCTCATCTGTATAAAATGAAAACTATTCAAAATTGAAATAAAGGTTTGTTATCATAGCAAAAATATTCAAATATATACTTTTTCTATTTCACAGAACCAAGTTGCAAATTACTTTTTTCACAGCACATCTAGTTGTGTTAGTTTTGCTGATTAGTTTTCATAGAGTCGTTTGTTATATTCTTGGTTTCAAATATCTTAGCAAGTTAAATCTTCTACATAAAATAAGTGCACTATAAGGCCCACAATTCATAAAACATTAGTATCATTTACGTATAGACAAGGTAAATTTTACCTGACATTAAAATTTATTTTATTGCGTTCTGTAAGTTATAAATCCTTACAACTTCTTACTAATCATTATTTAGATGTCGATGGCAGTTGTGCTTAGTTGTAGTTAAAAACATTGTGATTGAAAATTGTAAGTGACCTCTGTGGTTCTAATGTAGCCACCATCGCTTGTTTGAACTTGATCCCATCTTTTCTGAATGTTTGACTCAAATTACATGAAGAAAAATGTAGAGATCTTTTCAACTTTGCAAGCTTTACATATTGAGCCTTTAACATTTGACTTATTACGTAAATTTTTTTTTAAGTGGTGCATAGTTCTATGAGGAATATTTTGAATTACAGGATCTTAAACTAGAAAAGCTTAGATAAACTAAATAATAGCATCACCCAAAGGAATGCATCCACCAAGATTGTGTTGAGCCACCAACACTTGCCTTTAAGTTAGGTGGACCAACAACTACTTCATAGAGTTAGAATGGTAGTGGTAAAATTTCTCAACTTAGCAAATGATTTCAACTACATACTTTTCTAATTCTTCAGGTGATCAACAAATGTAATGATTGGGCATTTTAGGAATGAAATGTGTTAGATGTTGGCTTTAGTAGCAAGTCTCAAAGAAATTGAAGTGACAATAATTTTTGAAACACTACATAATAATCTCAAGTTTCCATTCGATAAAATTTTGCTAAAATTGATGCAAATGTGTTTGGAAATCTCAAATTTGTAACGCAAATATTCATTTTTAGTTTCATCGCTTTGTCAATTACCCTAAATCTTCTGTAATTAATCTCCCCTAAATCTTCTATAATTAGTCTCAATCAACTCTATCTTGGGGCTCATACATAATAACTCAAAATCAAGTATAACATTCATATTATCTTTGGTTTATCCTAACATCCATCATTGTGCTAACATATTCTCCATTTTATTCTACCCGATATGCATTACATCAATTTTAATCTTTGGTTTATCCTAACATATGCATTACATTATGTTGAATAAGATTAAAATTTCAATATGAAACTTAAAAAAAATGCTCCTCTTGACCTAATTATGTTTACTTGCCAAATCCATGGAAATATGTTTTTTGCCAAATTTGTTGCGTGATTTTAAGCATTATGGATTTTGACCTCAACCATTATTTTGAAGATGATCTGATCAAAGAAGTTGAAAATGGTAGAAGACTGAAGTGACGTCAAATGAAAGTGCTTCATAATGTCTTGATCAAAATTGAAATCACTGGATCATTACTCATTATGAAACGGACTACACTGATTTATCCGGGACATTGGAAACTATTTGGACAGGCACTTATATTACTTAGGTCATCGCACAGGAACAATTCAAAAGTTAAAAGTTTAAGCTATTATAAATGGTATCAAAGCAATTAGCCAGCTAGAAGATGAGAACTAAATGTTATTCAAGACAAAGTGCTATGTCATAGGAGCCACCTCTTGAATCCTGTATGAGACAAAGTGCTACGTGATGAGAGCCACCACTTGAACTTGTAGGGGCCACCTCTAGAATTTTATATGCCTGGTGGATGATTATGGGATAATGATATTGGCGATGACGTTAACTACTTAAGTGGGGAAGATTGTAAAACCTTTTAAGTACAAAAAGCTAAACTCTTAAACATCAAAACCCATTTTGGTGTAATGGTTGAAATTTCATTAATAAACTCTGTAGTTAAGCACTTAAGCATGCTCATCCCGAAAAAATTCTAGGATGGGTGACCTCCTAGGAAGTTGCATCAACATGACAAAATCGTGAGGCCCTTAGCCCAAAGCGGTCAATATCTCGATAGTTAAAAGTTTGAGCTGTTACAATTCAAGTCCTGCTTTCTATGATTACTACTCTTATTAGAGTGTAACAAATTCACTAAGATATTTATCTATGATTTTTTATCAGAACACTGATTTTTTTTTGTTAAATTTATTGAGTTTAATTTTATATATATATATATATATATATATATATATATATATATATATATATATATATATATATATATATATATATATATATATATATATATATATATATATATATATATATAATGTCAATCAGTGACATGACTTTGATGATTTTAGTCTCTGTTTACATTGAAGAGAAGGAAATTAAATAGCTAAAAGCTCAAGTCAATAGCCGCTAATTCATAAACCATCCGACAATCAGGGAATTTTATTTTGTTTCTTTCACTTTCCTTCAATCCAAACAGACTTAATTTTCTTTTCATTTTATTTGGATTTAATTATTTTTAAATTTTATTGCTAGTAGTAAATATTATATTAAGTTTAATAGCCTTTTTTTTTAAATTATTTGCTACATACACTAGAATTCCCATCAAAAATTTTTTTAACATCTCCGCCAAAAATTTTCTAGCTTATCAGCCCATTAATGAAGGGTTAAGAGTTTTATTTTGTTGGAATATCAAGTATGTTGTATTTATATTTGTCTGTGGATGATATCATAATCATGCTCACAGGTGAGGTTTTAGTGAATTAGATGAATGAGAGAGTAGAACTAAAAATATGCTCTAAAGTAAAACAAGTTATCTAGAGAGAGAAAATATAAAATTGGATTTAGAATAAATTTGAATTGTAGAAAATTTTCTCTCTTTTTCCTACTATTCCCTCTCAAAATGGAGCTATTATTCTGTGCGGACGCCGGACGGTTTTCCCGTCCGGTTACACTCTCGGTACCGAACGCGGGTACCGAGCTCGGTACCAAGCACGGTATATTTTTGGGATTACGTGGCACATTTTTATTGGTCTCCGGATGCTGTCCGAACTCCCCACAGAATAATAATTTTTGGATTAGGGCATTACAGGAAATGGTCAACCAAAGTAACACGACTTTAAAATATAAAGTGTGGCTTAGAGCATGTGGCTAAGTAAATTTATGAAATGAATACACATGGATTAGGCACGGGTCTTGATGTGCAAGACTCATCAAATGAGGTTGTTGATAAACTAGTTGATATCAGCCACATGAAGTTGGCTATGTGAAGGGTGAATTCAGCCACTTAAAGTTGGCCTCTAAAGGGTGAATTCAGCCACCTAAACTAGGTTTATGATTTTTGGATCTACATTTATTTTAGTGATTCTCTTGTATCTTTGGATAATAACTTACAAAAAGAACAAAAGAATGAATGAAAGTATTTTTTGAGTCGATCATCAATCATTTTGATTTGTTTATTAAGTCAATGATAATTGTTTTGCTTTGCTTATTTTATTTTTTTATGAATTTCCTTGATATTTTTTTTTCCTCAATGAGACTCAGATTCAAAATCAAGTGTGAAGGGTGGCTTTGTTAAGCATAAACTATCCATCTACCTGAGGGTTTTAACTCTCATATAAGAAATTTGTGGGGGCCTTATCTCTCATACAGGAAATTCATAGCCTTTTGCGTAGTCGGCCAAGTATTTATTTTGAAAATTATTCTTTTTATAATGTAAACACTTTTCATTGTTTTCTTTGTTATTTTCCTGTTTTATGAAAAAGAAAAGTTCTGAGGGGAGCCTGTGTACTATATTAGATTAAATTGAAGGGACGATGTATTTTCCTTGGTGTTCTTGGAAACTTTGGATCCGGTGGATGCATATTTGCTAAGTTCATTGAGCTAAAAAAGTTTACAGCAAATCCTTGATCACATTCTAATATTTACTTGGATAATTTCTTATTCATGATGCTGGGTGATGCTTGATACATGTTCATGCTCACCGCACCTTTGGAGATTTTGGATCCATATTTGTTTTTGGATGATATCAGAATCATACTCATTGGATTCATGGCATTTTAGTGAATCAAAGGAATGAGAGAGAATAGAGAGAGACACATGTAAAGGTAAATAAGGAATCTAGAAATATAAACTCTATGATTTGATTAGAATAAACTTGAGTACAAAAACTGATGGGGACATCAAAGCTTGGAGGGTTTATCATCGTAGAGGGTGGGAGATCTTAGGCCTTGATTGAGTCTTTACATTTTTAGTTTTCATGTGTTGTAGAAGCTTTATGTGGTGTTATTTATTTTATTACAATTTTACCCTCACTTGAGGGAGCTTTTGTGTTGTTTGGCCAAGGGCCTTCTTGTTTTTTGTTTTTTCATGTTTTTGGTGCCTATAAACAGAAATATATACCCATTATTCTTTTGTATGGATTAATATATACCCATTATTCTTTTGTATGGATTATGAATGTTTTGATATAAATTTCTGGTTATATGCTTCCTCTTCTCTGGGTGAGTTGGGTTTGCGTGTGAAGTCCTTTGAAGAAAGGCAAAGAAATACCCAACAGCGTGTGAGCTTTTGGTTGGTATCATCTTCCCTCTCTCTCTCTTTCTTCTCCTTCCCTAGCCGCCCAAATAGCCTCCCACCGCTGTAACAACTTGCCTTTAACTAGCAACCACCTCCCTCCCTTCCCCTCTAATCGCCTCCATCTTCTTCCCAACATCCTTAACTCTTGGCTCATATTAATTGAGCATTATCTCAATTAATTATGACCTTTGGAGATCCACAACCGCTTTAACTTTTCCCCTACCCAAGCAAGCCACATCAACCCTTTCTCTTTCATAAGCAGCCAGCCCCACGGCCCCCCACCTCTTCACCTGCCAAGCTAACTTTTCCTTTTCCCAAGCCAACTAATTCCCTTCCCAAGCAAGCCACATTAGCCCTTTCTTTTCCCCTAGCAGCCAAACCCCACCTCTTCACTTCCCAAGCTGACTTCTCCCTTTCCAAGCTACTAAAAATCGGCCAAATCATCTCTTCCCTCCTTCCCATGCAGCCGGTCTGGCTTTCCCCTCTAAACCCCAAAACTGTGAACCTTTCCACTTCCAAACCCTCATCTAGCTGAAACTTTCTTTTCCCTCCCCATTATTTTACCTCTCCAAGGAAATCTAGCTTTTGCTAATGCAACAAGGGCATTGATTCAACAAAGAAAAAGGGTTTCAAGGGAAAGCCAAGGAAAAACCAGCCATTATTCATCAAGGACTTCATTTCTACCATTCATGAGCTAAATATCAAATCCTCCCCTTGTTCTTCATCTAACTAAATATTGGATTGGTTTTCTCATTTCATCTATTGTAGCATCATCTCATACGTGTTGATTAATCCGTCAAGTTCTACTTAAATTTGTGCAAATAGAAACTCTAGTGTTAGTCCTTTAATTAAATGTTGGACTTGTGTCAACTCATGTTAGCTAGTCTAAACTGATTCACCTTTTGTTATTGTTTAGCCTTTACTTGTTAGTTTCTTTGTATCACATGATCTAATAGCTCAAATTTTCTTATTTTTCTTAATATTTTATGAAGTTTATTTTGATGTCTTTGATGCTATCTTAGCATAAATCTCTATTTGCATGACTTATTTTATTTAGTTCTGCATCATGAACTCTCTTTTCCTACCTTATGATCCTTTATTTATAGAGTTTTGGGTGCTATAGAAAAGACTACACTAAAGTAATACATCTTTAAAAATATATCCCATAACTTAAATTGTATGGTTAATTAAATTTATGAGATGGATGCACGTAGCGGTATTTCATTGTGCTCAAGCCTTAATGGGCGAGACTCTCATCAAATGAGGTTGTTGATAAACTAGTTAAAGTTCGGCTACCATAAGGGTAAATTTGGTCACCTTAAGTTGGCCATCTGAATCTGTCTTATGATATTTGGACCTACAAATCCTTTTTAAGTGTTATTCTTCATTTGTTTTATAATTATTATAACTGTAAAGAATGTTTGGAAAGCTAAAGTTCTCTATATGCAAAATATTGGTAAACATTATAGGCTCTGTTTTGTCTCAAGGAACTGAATGAAAGTAGATGAGAAGGAAATGAAACTGGCAATAGAATTGTATTAAAACTAGTTTTCACTCCTTTGATTGATAAGTAATCGAGTGCAAAATAAGAAAATGGAGGATATGTGATTCACAAGCATAATCTGGTAAATTTTCATCTATTTCCTATCAGTATTGGGCATCGAGTTGTAAATAAAATTATGATATAAAATAACTTCACATTTCCTCAAATTCTTTAAAAACCAAACAAACCCATACTGACTAAGGCTTCGTTTGGGACAACTTTTTTTTATGCTTTTTAAAGCAGCTTTTTAGTACAAAATTTTTTAATTTTGTATTAGAAAGTTGCTTTAAGAAGCAGTAAGAAAGCCGTCCCAAATGAAGCCTAAGTTGGATCTTGTCTTCTTCTAAGATGGATATAGTTCTGCTAATTTTCTTTGAAATTTTGAAATTTACGTGCACATTAGGCTGCATGATAGAGAGCTTTTGAACACTTCTTGCGTTTGTGAATACGCATAATTGATTTGGCTGTCTCTTCTGGTAGGAAAATCGCCAATTGGTTGCATGACCATCATTTACTACGCTGAAAGCTCATTTGAAATATTAATGAAATTCATTAAATTGTATGATGCAATAAGAAATCAAAATTTAAAAACTCTTTCGTTTTCACTTATAAAATAAGTGAAAAGTGAAACATTAGCTTATTAACGATTTGATATGCATTCCATTTGTTCATTTAGCTGTATGGTTTTCTTAAGGCATCTCCAAGACTCCAACTGAACGCGATTCTCTTGTTTGCAACTTTGACGAGCGTCCACCTGAATGGCGATTGGAAACGTATTTTGCCATTTTATCTTGGCTGTAAACAGTGCGATGTCAATATTGGTGTTGTGCTATTCACCCGACGCCAATAAATATAAAACAAAGACAAGAATATATACTTTTTTTTTTTGTTAAACATAGAGTTCAGTTGGAGATGAATTATTGTTTTGATATGTTTGATATGACTTCATTTTGAAGTGAAAATTTTATTATTTCTTTCCTTTTTTGCAGTTCTCCGGTGGACAGGATTGGTGAATTGGCGCCTTCAGATCATAGCAATTAAACTTCGATCCGAACTCTAAAGTTTTTTTTTTCTTTCACTTCTTTTACAAGTTATTACAGGAGTTCCTAATTTTGCTACTTAAAAAGAGAATTTTCCTTAATTCTAATGCTGTTATATTTACTACTAGCAAATGCAGCAATGCTGGAGTTTTCTTAAAGCATTACAGAAGCTTTTCTGACTCTAATAGTCTGATACTTCGATCAGGAACTTGTAATTCTGTTGCTTTATTATCTTTTTAAGTTTCATTAAGATTTTAAAACTTTTTTGTTAAAATTTGAAATTTTTGATATGAAATTTGTGTTTTGACATCTAAGTTTTCCAGAAGGAAAACAAATAGCTTGCTTATTTTTCTATCTCCTGCCTGCTTTATGTGGGATATCTTCCTAATTTTTTTCTGAAGTATTTTTCTAGTTTTTTTATTTAATCAGTAAAAAATAGTTTTCAAAAGTTGTCTCAAATCAGTTTAAGGTTTTAATTGGAACATTTTTTTTTTGCTATTTTGTAAATCAGTTTTTTAGTAGTAAAATTTTTTGTATTAAAAAATTATTTTAAAAAGTAGTAGAAAAGTTGCCCCAAATAAAGCCTAAATTTATTATAGAAAGTAACCTTTTAGTATAAAAGCTTTTGAAAGCAATAAAAAAAGTGACCAAAAAGAAATTACGATTGTAGTCTGAAAAATAAAACATCAAGAAAGTTGTCTTACGGTTGTGTTGGGGATATATTTTTTATTGGGGATATATTTTTTATTGCTTTTTAAAGCAATTTTTTAATATCATTTTTTTAGTTCAAAAAATTTCATTTGAGACAATAAAAAAGGCTGTCTCAAATGAAGCCTTAATCGAATGGAAGTCTTGTCAATTTTTTGGTTAATTCTTTATTTTTAATGAAATCTAATGAAATCTCTTTAATTAAAATCCCTATTTCAGGATGAAAGCTACTAATAAATAATTATTTTTGCTTAACTCTCAAGTATAAAAACACAAAAAAGAAAAAAAAAAGAAAAAAAAAGATATATATATATATATATATATATATGATCAGATTTTATCTTTATTGAATTTTTCTTAGATGCATATATTATAGTTTTACTTGTACATTATATATATTTTAAAATTAAGTTTAATATTTTTAAAATTTATTGTGAATAAATTTTCATAAAAATATTTTAACATGATTTTATTTCATAGAATAATCTAAAATTTTAATTTTATTTAAGCCATAATTTAAAATCATATTAAGTTAAGATTAAAGTCATCAGAAATGGTTAACAAAAGCTGTCAAACAGATCAAATGAGGATGTCATGGGACGATTAGATTGCCATCTGGTGATTTTTTTTTTTTAATACAACAAGTCCACGCTCTTGTATTGGTGCTACTAATTTAAGCTCAAGTCAAAGAAGAACTGTATAATTCAAAGTAATCACTATCTGCAAGTCTTTTTCAAGCTAAGAGGGTGGTCTGACTTCTAAGTTACGAGAAATTATTACGTGCAGTCACTGGATCGTTCGGAGGCAAATCAGGATGCGTCATGTCATCCGGTAAACAACGGTGCACAGCCACAACACAACCAAAATGTGATATGGCGCGTCTCAATTCGCCTCTGAATGACATCCGATGACCGCACGTAATAATTTTACCTAAGTTACAACATCCTTTAGCAAAAAACAATCTTTCTGTTTTGTTTCTTATGGATAAATAAAAATGGCATATGAAATATTCAATACAAGAAGCAGCAGGTTCAACACCAAGTCATATATATACTTAGCTATGATTATTTATTTTCTTATGTTATATTATATTATATCATTGAGATGGAAAAATAATTTTTTTTTTTTTTAATTTGTTCATGTATTGATTAGAATGCAGGATAGTGAGCTTGATGGAAGATTTCCACAACAGATTATTCACAAAGAAGAAGCTTTAGGATCAAATGATCCTTTGTTCCTGAGAAAATTTTGCATAAGTTTTATGATAATCATTATTATTTTTTATATAAATTTTGGCTGGTTAATCATGTGTAGCACGCATTTCAAAGCAAATTTGACGGGTGAATTTGAGTCCCCCTTCATTACTAGATGCCTAAGCAATTGAACTGGCTCTTGCTGGCCGGCCGGCCTTATATCTATCCTTTCTATTTGGCTTTTAAAATTTCTTGGTATCTTCCCTTCAGTTTCTCATCTCTGCTCCTCCCTCTCTTTCTTTCTCTGCTCTCAGTTCCTCCTCAATCAGACTGCAAAAGAGCGAGCGACAATGAACGACCTTCTGAAGGTAAAACTAGCTTTCATTTCCCTTGTGCTTCTAAAATTTAATTTTAGCTTTTACATTTCTTGCATGTTTTATTTTAACGACTTTGATTTGATTCTTCTGTAATTATAAGCTGTTTATCTCCAACGTTAAAATGTTGTTGGAACTAATTAGAGGATCTCAGAGCAGCAATTTTTGCTCTCTTTTCCGTTTGATTTGGTTCTGTTGTTTGAATACTGAAACTTTGTAAATATTGGATGAAAAATTGTAATCACAACGGCTCGTTATGAAAGATGATTACTTGAAATATGGATTCCTGGAGGATGCTGATGAGACTTATTATCAACTTAATGGATGATAATTGAGAATTTAACAAAGAAAAATCATGATTAAGGCACAATAAAGACTAGCTAGCTCTAGATATTAACATTTGTTCACCTCTTTTGTAGGATTCTTCTGCAGCTTCTAGACATAGATCTTCTCCAGGTGGGTTAGATATTGAGATAGGAATTCCAGTGGAAAGTATCAAATCAGATTATGGCATGGAAGAATTTTTCAAAAAGGTACCAAAATTCAGCAACGCTTCTCATAATTAGAACATTTAATCAAATCATGATTTTCTTTGAGCTTTTTGTACAAAGTTCTTAACTATGTTAACATTTTGCATCTTTACTACACTGTATTAGGTAAAAGAGGTTGAGGATTTGATGGAGAAACTCACTATGAATCTGAAGAAGCTTCAGGTATGCTCAGAACTTTCAGTAATCTCTTGTTTCAAGCTTAGGAAAAGGATGAATTATTCTCTGCGGACACCGGATGGGGAGAACCATCCAATTTATCTGCGCTTTTACTGTCCACAGAGACACAACAGGATGGTTCTTCCCGTCCGGTGTCCGCACAAAATAATCTCTCTAGGAAATGAGCCTTAACAGTCTCTCTTGTTCTCATCTCATGCTTACATCATCTATGAATGTTAAGACATGCGATATTTTAGGTATCAGCTTGGCATTAGATTGTTAAAAAAATATTGACAACCCAAATTATAACAAGAATTTGACTATTGATACATCTAGCTCAATTTTAGATTTTATTTGAGATGGCTTTCTTGCTGCTTCTTAAAGCAACTTTTTAGTTAAAAATTTAAATACTTAAATAATTTCAGGAAGCCAATGAGGAGACAAAGTCTATCACCAAAGCCTCTGCAATGAAAGGTAGGTAGCATAACCCTATTGTTCTTCATCTTTTGCAATATGAATTATTACTACTGAGTTTGAATTCATTTCCAGCAATCAAGAAAAGAATGCATAAAGAGATGGATGAAGTGGGAAAAATCTCACGCACAATCAAAGTGAAGTTGGAAGAAATTGATCAAGATGTAAGAATTCTTTCTAATAACGAAAATTACTAATATATTTAAGTTTCGTTTGGGATGAATTTTTTACAGCTTCTTAAAGCAACTTTTTAGTATAAAAGTTTTAATTTTGTACTAAAAAACGACTTTAAGAAGCAGTGAGAAAGCCGTCCCAAACAAAGCCTTAGTGTTTTAATAGAAAAATGTTATGTTATGATATACTGATATAATTAGTATCAACATTGAGCTATTTTTATATGATTAAGGTTTCATTTGGGATGGCTTTCTAACTGCTTTAACAAGCAGTAAGAAAGTCATCCCAAACGAAGCCTAAATTATCCGATAATGTACCTAAATTATTAGACAAATATAACTAATGCAATTAAACCATCATACAAGATAACTTATAAATAGGTAGATATTCACAAGTATGATCATAATAGAAAAATTATTGTGAATGCTTGCTATTTCAATTGAATTGTCTACTAATTTAGTTGTATTTGTCTAATAGTTTAATTATGTTGTTTCTAAAGGTTTTCGCTTGAGTAGATCTAAAACGGAATATATGGAGTCTAATTTTAGCAGTAATAGTCCTAGTGAGGGGATTGTGACTTTGGGCGATCAAGTCATTAATAAGAGTACACGTTTTAGGTATCTTGGATCTATTGTTCAGAGTGATGGTGAAATAGATGGGGATATTATCAGCAGAATTCAAGTTGGATGGTTGAAGTGGCGGAATGCATCGGGCTTGTTATGTGATAGAAATGTACCCCTCAAACTTAAGGGAAAATTCTATAAGATGGTAGTGAGGCCTGCAATGCTTTATGGTGCCGAATGTTGGCCATTAAAAGAGAAGCATAATAATAAGTTAAGTGTGGCAGAGATGAGGATGCTTAGATGGATGAGTGGCTTTACCCTTAGAGATAGGATACGAAATGAGCATATACGTGAAAAGGTTGGAGTAGCTTTAGTAGAAGATAAGATTAGAGAGAGTCGCCTTAGATGGTTTGGTCACATAAAAAGGCGGCCTTCCGACGACCCAGTTAAGAGAGTAGAGGTATTAGATTTGACTTGTGTTAAGAAAGGTAGGGGTAGACCTAAAAAGACTTGGTTAGAAAATATTAGGAATGACCTTTCTTTATTAGATTTAAACGAGAATTTGGCTTTTAATAGGACACAATGGAGAAAAAGGATTCATGTAGCCGACCCCACGTAGTGGGATAAAGGCTTGATGTTGTTGTTGTAATAATTTAGATGCATTGAGGGATAACACACAATGCATGAAATTAATGACATTGTGTAATAAAAATAGTCCCATCCTATACAAATATATTTTTTATTCGAATACCAATTGGTTTTTCTTCTCCATTTCATTTCTAGAATTTATTCAACCGGAAGAAACCAGGTTGTGAAAAAGGAACAGCTGTTGATCGATCAAGATTGTCCATGACAGTGTAAGATTCCAGACAAATTCAACCCAAAAGTTCTGATTTATTTTATTTTATTTTTTGTTTTTAGTTTGTGTATTTTATCACTCTGACTTCGGTTAATCGCAGTTCCTTGAAAAAAAAGTTGAAGGATAGCATGAATGACTTTCAGGTACTTAATTTTCTTCTCTAATCCAAGCTTTTTATCGCTTAATTTAGAAATAAAGGCTTCTTATTAACTGTTTAAGATCCACTGAACCTTCACTTACAGATCCTAAGACAAACTATACAAGATGAATACAGGGAGGTGATTGAGAGAAGGGTCTTTACAGGTTAGTGATCTCAATTGCTATCAAAATATCATATTAAAAACTATTGAGAGTAAAAACTTGTTTGATTTTTTACAACTTTTTTATATGTTATAATGAGCAGTAACTGGGACTAAGCCAACTGAGGAGGTGAGCTCTATATGAAGGCAAATCTGTCCAATATTATCTATTTCCAAAATCTGTTTTTTAATCTATGTTTTTTAACTGTGAAAACCTATCTAGATGATTGACCAACTGATTGAAACTGGAGATAGTGAGAAAATCTTTCAAAAGGCTATTAATGAAATGGGAAGAGGACAGGTTTACATTCATCTGAAATGAGAAACTGATTATCTGATTTAATAAGTTAATTATTCATAGCCTGACAATGGTTTCAGGTGGTCGATGCCTTAGAAGAGATTCAAGAAAGGCATGATGCTGTCATGGAGATTGAGAAGAAATTACTCGAGCTGCAACAGGTTTCTTCCCCTCTAAATTTGGATTATTTTGAAGTTGCTTTATGAATAATTTGTGAGTGTTCTAACAAGTATTATTATTATTTTTAATATTTTTACACAAATATAATATAATGATTTCTAAATTTACTTCTAATTTTGCATATGATCTCATTTTTTACTGTAACATCTTCTACTCTTCTTAAGTTATGATGTAATTCTATGTATATGATATTATTGTTTGTCTGTAAAACTATGTTAATTCTATGGAATATCTTGTGTTTCAGATATTTACAGACATGGCACTTCTAGTTGAAGCACAAGGAGAACTGCTAGATAATATTGAAAACCAGGTTTGCCACTCAATCTATGCTTTGTTGAGATCAATAAAATAACAAAATGCATTTAGGCTTCGTTTGGGACGGCTTTCTTATTGCTTCTTAAAGCAGCTTTATAGTATAAAAATTTTAATTTTGTAATAAAAAAATAGTCAGAAACGAAGCCTAAATTGTATTGGTAGATGATTCTTATAAATTTTTTTTTTTCCACTTAGATTTTGTGTCTCAGATTTATACTTAATCAAAATGATTAGGATGACAGAATCGGTTACCTATTTGTTCAATATGAATTCAACAAATTTTCTTTCTCAAAATTATAATTATCATCAAACTGAATTTTTTTTTCCAGGTCGCAAATGCAGTGAACCATGTACAGAGTGGAACAGAAGCTCTTCAAATTGCAAAGAGCCTGCAGAAGAAATCAAGAAAATGTATGATGATAGCCATCATCTTATTTCTAATTGTTGCTGCCATCATTGTTCTCACAATTGTTAAACCTTGGAAATGAAAAAGAAAAGCAAAAACATTTCAGAATTTTCTTTTCTCTTAACAATCATGATTTGTTTATCTCTATGTGATGTGAACTTTCTGTTCATATATCTCTTGATCTGAGTGTCAAATTTCATTATTTTTTACTGCAGATAATATTGTTGGTTTTCCAAAACTTTTGCCAAATGAAATAGCTACATTTTAAACATATGTGATGTTTGTATTCAAGCGAAGCTGAGGAGCATGAGTCAATTTTCAGTAAATGTTATATATTTTGATTATTCATGATTTAGAGATGATGTTGATGTTATATGAAAGCTTAATCAATATGTGGAAGCAAACAACATAAGCTAAAATAATATTACAGAAGAACTACAAAACTTGCACTTTATATGGTTACTTAGATGTTATGCTATGTTATGTCATATTTTCAACAAGTTACAAAAGAGTTAAGTATGGTTAATGTAATATATTCCTAACATGTTATCTAATATTTAAATAGAAGAGGAGCAAAAAATTCAATGTAAATTTTGGGCCAACATTATATCTTTTTATGGTATATGGCTCAGAGATGATGTTAACAAGATGTTAACATCATCTTGTAACATTACTGTAGCGGGCGGCGGATGTGACTTGAGTAGGATTTGGGTATGGGCATCGGCTTCAGCAGGTAATTTCTTTTATGTCTTTTTTTTTAATGATGTGGAGGTCAACAAAAGATTGTTGTAAAGTTGCTGTGGAAAAATAACTTTTTTAAAACCTTTTGTAGAAAGCAGTTTCCTAGAAAAAAAAAATTATAGAAAGCAATAAAAAAATAATGGCCAAATAAAAAATATGATTGTGTTTTAAAAAGCAAAGCAATAAGAAAGCTCTCTTAAATGAAACCTCAATCTATTTTCGATGGTTGGAATCAATTGTGTTTGTACTAGCCATTGAAAATGAATTCAACTTTGAATGTTATTGGTAATTACCTTCTTTGAATATTTTAAATAACATTTGGCATATGCAAATTACAATTCAAATTTGATCACATTTGCCAATCAATTGATGATTTTTCATTTATTAAAGTATTTATTAATTAATGATAAGTTTACAAAATGTTTAATATCAATGAAATACAATTAGAGGACAATATTGTCTTGCTAAGACTTCTATTTTTCCCTAAATGCTCATATAAATCAATGCCAAATGGCACCAAAATATGTGATCACTTTTAACAAATACTCTAATAGGTGGAAGACAAACTTTCTAGTCACATATAAATTTTGCAACTTTGTTTTAATCTCCCGTTTGCTTAACAAACTTAAAGTCAACCTATAGTAAGCATGAAATTTTATTAGTATTAAATATAAATTAATTAGAATATGTATAATAAAACATAGAAAATGTATATGTATTTAAAATAAGAACAAAAGATGATTCATCAATCTGTCATCATATCATCTTTATATTTCTATATATTTATTATTAATTATATTATGATACCTTGAATCATTAATATATGCATGAACCGATAAAAATTCAAATGATTCCTAAATGAGTCATCTATTTGTGAAGCTCCTAACTCGACTAGCCAATATCTAAAAGGGTTTTACTAACTTCTAAATATACTACAAATATGCATACCTATTTTATATGTTATAATAAATTATTACATATTTTATAATCGATATAACTAGTATTTATGATAACTCGAGGATTGAGAGTTCGAGTTATTATAAACATTCTTAAAGCAATAAGCCAACTGAAAGATTGGAGGGCAATTTTTTGGACTAAGCATGATTAGAAACGTAATTAGGACATTAAGCATTATATTTTTAAAATTTTAAAGTAGGCATAATCATTCGTTTAATGGGCGATTAGGAATAATCGCCCATTTGACGGGCGATTAACATACCAGGCCTAAATCGCCCGTTAAACTGGCGATTTTGGCATGTCTTGATTTTTTTTTTTTTAAAGTGAATTTTAAATATGCGAGTTATCCTTGTCCATTTTTTTTTCTTAAATAGTTTTAGATTGTTTAGGCTATGTGATATAATTAATAATTAATGCATTAAAAATTACTAATTAATGCATTGATAGAAGTTGTAAAGGGAATATTTCATTTAATTTCTTCAGACATTATAAATTGTGCATTAATAAAATAACCTAATATAGTTTTTGTGGTATATCATTAGAGATAATTTTTTTAAAAAAATTCAAACCAGGTGGTATATTTTTTGAATATTTGTATGTACTAATTTTGGATATTGAAAACCTCTTTTTTTTTTTAAATAGCTTTAGATTGTTTAGGCTATGTGATATAATTAATAATTAATGCATTAAAAATTACTAATTAATGCATTGATAGAAGTTGTAAAGGGAATATTTCATTTAATTTCTTCAGACATTATAAATTGTGCATTAATAAAATAACCTGATATAGTTTTTGTGGCATATCTTTAGAGATAATTTTTAAAAAAAAATTCAAACCAGGTGGTATATTTTTTGAATATTTGTATGTACTAATTTTGGATATTGAAAACCTCTTTTTTAAAAATATATTTAAAAGCTTAGGATCCTGATATTGTCAGAATCATTTTGTAATGACAATTGATTCAGCTTCCAATGATACATCACATCATATGAGTTGTAAAGTTGTCTGATCAATTCAAGTTCTATTGAGGTTTTTGGCTGCTAGTGTTTGTTGAATATCTGTAATCTCAGCTTATATAAAGGTTGAATGGTAGACACATTGAGTATAGTTGTTGAGTTCTTGTTTGAATTATTCAAAATATTTTGGCCATGTATAGAGAAGATTACATGCATCCTCAACAAAGAAATGTTCGATGATGTAAGTTGAAGAATGCATACTTGCATAGCATGAGCCGGTGATAGTCCATTAGAGCAGAAGGTTAATCAGAATGAGATATTTAGGTGTTGCATACATGATTGGTCGGAAGACGAGAATGATTGCCTCTCGAATATGCACGCTGAATTAATTAGGGTAAAACTTTAAAAGACAAGAGAATTCTTAAATGCTGCCGATTGTAAATCTCTTCAAATTAGATTCCGGAAAGTTAATGGTCATCATGGAAGCCCTCATTTCTTATAGATGCGGTACCATAAGATGAAATGCCACAGAGATAGTGGACATTCCCCGCCTGATATTAACTGTAGCCATCTTGATATTGGGCATGTAATTTGATATAGTGGGTGGTCCCCGCAGAAAGATAAATTCATTATGGATTTCTATAAAGAGTGGATGAACGAGATATTACCTGATGGTAACCTTAAAAAGTTCTTCAATGTTGTCGACTAGCAAGACCTTTAGTTTGAGTTCAAGTTCAAGCAGAAATATTGTCCAACTCAAATACAACTACAATTATGTTTTCATATGTTGATTAGGAAATAGAAAAGTTATATAGTCTTATAAATGTTATGTACGCAAAAATATTTTATTTTTTATCACCCTATTATTCTTGTTTTGCACGAAGCGTTTCTAAGTATTTTTCTTTGTTATGTATTCGGTTCCTTATGCATTTAAATAAAAAAAATATATTTCTATGTTGTATGAATACTTCTTCTTACTTGTATATTTTGTGTTGTGAATTTTAATGTGATATAAAAAAGCGGTTCTAGAAATGAGAACATAACTTTTCTCAAAATTTTCATAGTTAATAATATCTTAAAGTTGAAATAATTTATATTATTAAATCATGTGTATAAGTAAATATACATATGTTGTCTCATCAGTATGTCTTATAAAATTAGATTTTGTATTGTAACATTACTATGTATTATCACATCATCCTAAGCTGTCAAATCATGTCTTATCAGATCAGTCTATGTTGATAACATATTATAATTAACATAATATTCTTTAATGCTCATATAAATAGAAGACATCCTTCATCCTTCCAAGTAAACGATTATGGAGGGCAGAGGTCGATGGAGGCAAAGAAAGTATAGGACTCCCAAAATCCCTTTTAAGCGAATGATTATGGAGGGAAGTACTTGATTTAGAGAATGCTTAGTGCATTTCATTGATGAGGGGTTAGAAGAGATGCAATAGCAAATGATATTTATCGCTGTTGCATACATATCTGGTCAGATATAGAAAAAATGCTTATATGGCATGCACATGTTGAAGCTATGAATCTTTCTGATGAGAAGGATGGCGTAGATTTGAATGATACATATTGGAGATTTTTAGAAAAGAGATTTCATAAATAGGGGGGGGGGGGGGGGGGGGGGGTCATGTAGCGCATATTAAGGTTTTGTTTTGTTTGAAGCCATAACGATAAATTGAACATTATTTGTAATTGACCAACCGTGCAAGGAAAATTGTATTTCAATTTTTTTGTGGAAACACATATGCTCTACCAATTCATTCGGAATGATAAATTCACCATCTGTAATGTTAATAACATTATTACTATCATGTGCAACATCTGCATTCCACTGACGTGTACTATTGGGAATCTCACCATATTCATTATTAGATGTCATACCCTGTTCTGTATTTGTAGTTCTTATACAGTAGTCATGAATAATATCATTGATATTTGGTTGAACATCAATATTCGTTATAGCATGATCATGGAGGATATCATCAAACTCTTCATCCCTATTATAACTTGAACCACTGCTCATTGTCTCGTACCCTTCATCATTGATAGTATGAGCAGATAATTTAATATCATTGACTTCAAAAATAGAAGTAGGCTGGGATTGTGTCGAAGGACCGACCAAATTCTTTTGGTATGAGATTGGTGTGGATATGCATTTATACTTATATAATATTAGATAACTATGAATACAATTTTACTTTAGAAAATTAATTATTTCATTCGCAACTAACATAACCTAGATGTGTATTTGGGATTGCCAATGCCATCTCCGCAGCATCATCCTTCTCATGTATATAACCTAGTATGACTAAATCAAGAATTTGACTCGACAGACCTTCATCCAAATTAATATCATTATGAATTTCCTCAACATCCATATACATAATCAAAACTTCAGAAGCAGCAAATGATAATGTAAATTCACAACCTTCATCGTCCTCAAGCTTCGAGACCATGAATTGGTTGCTCACTGGAAAACGACCCACAATGGTCACCGCGAACTTTGAGGGATCGAACTTCAGGGCCCTGACAAATTGATCCTTCAACTGCTTCAAAGTTGAGTTGAATGGAACTTGTAGGGGCCAACATTTACGGCCAATATATATTGGCAAAAAATTACCATCTAATGATAACTCTCTGTCATATAACAATATAAAAAATGATGGTCGTGTACTCATTTTGAATACCTACATTTAAATTTCAAACGATATATTTATTTCATCTATATAATCGTGAACTTCGCAACATTTCACACTACGTTCCAGCTGAATTTTAATTAATAATATTTCACTATGCTAATATTATCATTAAATTGTTAAATATAAATGTTATAAATTGTAATATTAATATTTCTTATAATTCCATAAAAAGGTAACACAAAATTTGGAATTATTTTCTTTTTATTTATATTTACTAACAATATCAGAAATTATATGATATCTATTAAAAATAAGGAATTATCAACATTTGTTTTAACAAAAATAAGTAATACTTATATTACATATATTTTACAATTAGTCAATAAGTGGAAGTTTCAAAATAATAATAATATTCCTTTTTTGTTAAAGATATATATTTTTATATAAATAATTCGGGTACTACAAAATGAAAAAATATAATCACGACATACATGACTCTGAAACAAATGGGAAGCATTCAACAATAAATATCAAAATTTTTTAACTCATGCAAATTTACAAAGTCGAGGCACGATCAAGGGTGACGAGCTTTTATGAATGCTAATTTCTCTAAAAATTGCTTCACATTTATTTGACTTGATATCAAACATATAAAAAATCATAACTCTTGTATTTTGTTTACTCACACCACTAATATTTGCAACCAATTACTTCATAAGTGGAAGTTTCAAAATCATAACTCATCACCTAAAACCACCGCATTCTACACTTTTACACGGTGCATTTTTTTTTCTTATTCTACCTTCTATTTAGGAAAGGAATAAATAAATATAAATTTTTAACAAAAAAATACATACAAACTTACCTAAAATAACAAAATCTGGCGGTGAAGAGCGACGGTGGACGGGATTGGAGAGGGCAAACAGAGAGTCGGGATGGGGACTAGGGCTTAGGTCGTCAATTTTAAACAAGCCAAAGTCGCCCGTTATACGGGCGACTTTGATCTCGCCCTTTATACGGGCGACTTTGATCTTTAGTAAACCGTATGTTATGCGGACGATTTAGACTAAACATAATCCTCTGTTAAACGGGCAATTATGCCTAGCTTTAAATTTTTAAAAATTATGCTTAATCTATTAATTATGACTCTAATCATGCTTAGCCTTAAAAATTACCCAAGATTGGAACCGTCATACAGGGCAAAGTGCTATGCCATGGGAGCTACATGTTAAACTTTGCTTTCATAATCGTATCTACCTAGTGGATGATTTGGATTATATATAAGGATATTGTTGAAGGCGCAAGCTATTTAAATGAGGAAGATTCTAAAACCTTTAAGATGAATAGCATTGAACTTTTAAATATCATATTTTTGTGTTTCAATTAGAATTTTATCAAAAAAATTTAAATTAAAGCATTTTTGTATGGGAGCACTCTTAGGATAGTGAACCTCTAGGAATTAATGAAATTAAGGGAATAAAATTATGAGACCATTTTGATAAAGTGAACAATATTTTGATGGTTGAAAGTTTGGGCCACTAATTATAAATGATTGACCAACATGTCAGCTTAATTTATATTTATAGCTAAATTTTTTTTTTTGGAAATCTAATTAGAGATTGATCTACTTGGACGAAAAAAAATAATGTACACATTATCTTAAACTCTATGCTTATATATGTAATATTTCCATTTGCACCAAATTTTCAATTATAGTACACCTAATCTTTTTTTTTTAAGTTTGTTTTTAATTTAACAGATAATTATCATATTTTTATTTGATTATAATTTTTTATTATTTTAGAAAATTTCTTATGAGAAAATTTCCACAACTGAATTTAATAATGTGATAATTTTAAGAAAGTTAACATCTTTATGATGAAAAAAAGTAATAATATCCATAATAGTTCTACAACAAACTTATTACAAATAATTGTCTCAACTATACCCTCTTATTTATGGTATGACTATTACTTCATTGTTATACCCAAACAAGTTAAGAAAGAAATTAATGTCTTAAGCTTCTCTTTCTCTTTGTAAGGGTTGTTTTTCGTTAATTAGTAAATGTTAATTACTTTGCTAAATAATATTAGTAAGCAATAATTTAATGAATGGCCTTCCCATTCTACTTTGAAGACATTTAGATTTCGTTTGAAACAAATTTCTTATTATTTTTTCAAACTGTTTTTTAGTACTAAAATTTTTAATGCATAAAATTTTGATACTAAAAGATTATTTTAAAAAACAATAAGAAATTTGTCCCAATCAAAGCCTTAATTTTCAAGTTGTTTAATATTTTAAAAAAATACAAATAAAAGTAACATCATGAACATTCTTCATTTTCTTAAATAATATTAGGTTTTTTAAGCACAATAATATTGAAGATGTCCTTTGAATAATAACATTGTATGAAGATAACAATACAATGCAGATTACATTGAACTAAACAGCTCATACTTTTATTTTATTTTCATATCAAACTTACTAAAAATATTAACAAATCACAATCTCAATCAAAACTTCCCCAAAAAAATAAAAAATAAAAAAAAAAATCACTAAAAGCCTATTTGGGACGACTGCAGCGTCTTATAAAGTTGGTCATGAAGTTGTTGCAGAGAAAATAATTTTCCATCACAAAAATTTATAAAAATCAGTAAGAAAGTAATAGCCAAATGAAATTGTGGTTGCTGTCTGAAAAGCAAAGAAGCTAGAAAACTCTCCTAAATAGGAGAAATTATTATGTGCGGATGTCGAACACAGCTCTACATCCGGAGACCAACCAGAATGAGCCACGTCAGTAATACCAAGCGCGGTACCAACGTGGCTCATTCTGGTTGGCCTCCGAATGGTGTTCGGCATCCGCACATAATAATTTCTCCCTAAAAAGACCCTAAATGCATAAACAATCCAAACAACTTCATGCATTTGAGCTATACCTTCCAATCTACGACAATATAATGTGTCACTCATCAAAATTTGGATTGAATCCACTCTGAGATAAAAAAAACTTTTGTTGATCATAATATTCTAAGCAAAAAATTTCTCCCAAGAGTTTCAAATGATCTTACCGCTATCCTTGAGTAACACTCCCGTTAAAAATCTCAATAATATCTCCGGCCTTCACATCATGCCACCAAAAGGGCTTGTCTTCTTCCATCACACTACACTTATAAATGAAGAAAAATCCTTCCGGTGGCAAATAAAGGCTATAACTCCGCTCTTTCATCCTCAACAGTTCCTTCCTAAGCTCGTTCACATTATCAGCTAAGTTCACCTCCACCTCCAACCTCTTCATTCCCATCGCCACCCTCGGCACCAATACCGTCACCTTCATCCTTCTCCCACCGCCATTGGTGGGCTCGGGCTCGGGCTCGGGCTCGGGCTTGGGCTCGAGCTCGCGCTGGAGACGGAGGAGAATGACAGAGCCTTGAATGACGTTGTGGTATTCAAAGTCGTGTTCGTCTTCCATGATCATGCCGTTGAAGAAGAGAGTTTGGTGGGAGACAGGGAAGCCGTGGGATTTGTGGAGCTTTTCTTTTATTTCGCTAACGGGAGAGAAGAACCAGATTTCTTCTTGGAAGCGCCGGCCGTCGTCGGTCTCGAATGTAACGTCCATTTTTTATGAAGAGCAGAGGAGGAAGAAGAAGAAATGGAGCTTTTTTGTGAGAGCGAATGGGATTCAGGATATTTTAATGATGGTCGTCGTTGCGAGATCTACTCCGGGAAAATGTGGAATAGTAACGGTCTGCACGGGAAAATGATGATTTGTTCGGATTTTTAAAAGCTTAATTATGAGTTTATTTGAGGAGAACTTATCTATTCATTCGGATTAAGTTTTTAGTAGAGGAATTTGAGCTCCATGTTAGGGAAGATTATTATATTTTGATATTTTTTATTGAGAGGTTATCAGATGCCGTTCTGAAGCGAATCAGGATGCACAATGTCATTTTTTAATGTGTATTGGGAGATGTGGCGTATTATGATTCGTCTCCGGATGGTTCGGTGACTGCATAAAATAATTTCTCCATTTTGATGGAGCTTTAATGCAAAACTGAACAAAATATTAAAAGTAAATGTTTCGATCATAGTTAAAATGTGCGCACAAATTATATTTGGATTTTGTTTAAACTTTGATTGATTATTTGCTCCAACATACTTAAAGGCATGTTTGTACTTCATTCCAACTATGTTCTTGGATCCTTGCTTGACCAAGTTCAAATATACAAGTATGATTTGAATAAGGTTCTAATATAATTCTCGCACATTTTAACAAGGTGATTTAAATAACGTATAATCATGTCTTCAAATAAAATTGAAATATGGATTAGACAATATTCCAACATGGTTCTATCAATATTTAAACATTTTCAAACCTTGGTCTAATGTAATTTATAATGTTCAAACAAAGATTAATTTATATGTTGATGTATCATTTTTCTACGGGTGAATTAAATATTAGTAATCTTAGATAATATTGGAGAGAATTGAAAGAATACATGCAAGTTAGTTTGGCTTGTTTGGGACAACTTTATTACTACTTCATAAAGCAACGTTTTAGTATAAAAATATAATTTTTTACTAGAAAGTTATTTCAAAAAGTAACAAGAAAGCCGTTCCAAATGAAGCCTAATCTCGAATGGATCCACTCATTTAAGCTTTAAGACCCGTTGATGCCGATAAGGCCTCATTACAACCTGCTCGTCTCCTTTTGAGCGGGATTCCTGTAAAGACTTTATCGTCTACGATCCATCATGAAGTTTGTTATAGTCAGGGTATTCGTCATTAGAGTTGTGTTGGATGGCATATATATATAGATATTAAATATATAAATAAGAATAAATTTTTGAGACCATTTTGATAAAGTGAACAATATTTTGATGGTTGAAAGTTTGGGACACTAATTATAAATGATTGACCAACATGTCGGCTTAATTTATATTTATAGCTAATTTTTTTTTGAAATCTAATTAGAGATTGATCTACTTGGACGAAAAAAAATAATGTACACATTGTCGTAAACTCTATGCTTATATATGTAATATTTCCATTTGCACCAAATTTTCAATTATAATACACCTAATCTTTTTTTAAGTGTGTTTTTAATTTTACAAATAATTATCATATTTTTATTTGATTATAATTTTTTATTATTTTAGAAAATTTCTTATGAGAAAATATCCACAATTGAATTTAATAATGTGATAATTTTAAGAAAGTTAAAATCTAATTTTTATGATGGAAAAAAATAATAATATCCATAATAGTTCTACAACAAAAAATATTACAAATAATTGTCTCAACTATACCCTCTTATTTATGGTATGACTATTACTTCATTGTTATACCCAAACAAGTTAAGAAAGAAATTAATGTCTTAAGCTTCTCTTTCTCTTTGTAAGGATTGTTTTTCATTAATTAGTAAATGTTAATTACTTTGTTAAATAATATTATTAGGCAATAATTTAATGAATGGCCTTCCCATTCTACTTTGAAGACAATTAGATTTCGTTTGGATCAAATTTCTTATTATTTTTTGAAACTATTTTTTAGTACTAAAATTTTTAATACATAACATTTTGATACTAAAAGATTATTTTAAAAGTAACATCATGAACATTCTTCATTTTCTTAAATAATATTAGGTTATTTAAGCACAATAATATTGAAGATGGCCTTTGAATAATAACATTGTATGAAGATAACAAAACAATGCCGATTACATTGAACTAAATAGTTCATACTTTAATTTTATTTTCATATCAAACTTATTAAAAAAAATAACAAATCACAATCTCAATCAAAACTTCCCACAAAAAAAAAAAAAATCACTAAAAGCCTATTTGGGACGACTGCAGTGTCTTATAAAGTTGGTTATGAAGTTATTGCAGAGAAAATAACTTTATAATTACGTACATTTACAAAAAATAACTTTCCATCACAAAAATTTCTAAAAATCAGTAAGAAAGTAATAGCCAAATGAAATTGTGGTTGATGTCGGAAAAGCAAAGAAGCCAAAAAACTCTCATAAATAGGAGAAATTATTCTGTGCGGACGTCGAACTCAGCTCTAAATCCAGAGACCAACCAGAATGAGCCACGTCAACAATACCAAGCGCGGTACCAACGTGGCTCATTTTGATTGATCTCCGGATGGCATTTGGCATATGCACATAATAATTTCTCATCAAAATAACTTCATGCATTTGAACTATACCTTACAATCTACGACTAAATAATGAATCACTCGTCAAAATTTGGATTGAATCCACTCTGAGATAAAAAAGTTTTGAAGATAAGCAAATATTTTCTCTTAAGAGTTTCAAATGATTTTAGTGATATTCTGGAGTAACAATCCCGCTAAAAATCTCAATAACATCTCCGGCCTTCACATCATGCCACCAATAGGGGTTGTCTTCTTCCATCACATTACCTTTATGAATGAAGAAAAATCCTTCCGGTGGAAAATTAATGCTATAATACATCTCTTCCATCCTCAACAATTCCTTCCTAAGCTCCCCCACTTTATCATCTAAATTCACCACAAACTCCAACCTCTTGATTCCCATCGCCACTCTCGGCATCAATACCGTCACCTTCACGTACCCTCTCCCACGGCCATAGCTAGGCTCGGGCTCGGGCACGGGCGCGGGCACGGGCTCGGGCTCGGGCTCGGGCTCGGGCTCGGGCTGGAGATGAAGGCGAATGACAGAGCCTTGAATGACGTTGTAGTATTCAAAGTCGTGTTCGTCTTCCATGATAATGCCGTTGAAGCAGAGAGTTTGGCGGGAGACAGGGAAGCCATGGGATTTGTGAAGCTTTTCTTTGATTTCGCGAACGGGAGAGAAGAACCAGATTTCTTCTTGGAAGCGCCGGCCGTCGTCGGTCTCGAATGTAACGTCCATTTTTTATGAAGAGCAGAGGAGGAGGAGGAAGAAGAAGAAGTGGAGCTTTTATTGTGAGAGCGAATGGTCCTACTGTTTGCAGGGCTATTAAGTCGTTGTTGGATTTTTATTTTTGTTTTTTGAGACAGTTTGGGGATTCCAGCAGAGATGAGATGGGAGGAATTTTTTCCGAGGATCACTCAAATTTGTTGCCAGATCTACTCCGGGAAGAATGTGGAATAGTAACGGTCTGCAGACTCTGCACGGGAAAATGATGATTTGTTCGGATTTTCAGAAGGTTAATTATGATTTTATTGGAGGAGAACTTATGTATTCATTCGGATTAGTTTTTTATTAAAGAAAATTTGAGATCCATGTTATGGAGGAGTATTATATTTTGACATTTTTTATTGTGGATCATATATTAGGTCATTTTGAAGATTAATTATTCATGAAGATCGTCGGATACTGCCCGGAGGGGAATTAAAACTCACCATGTCATATTTTTATTTTGTACTGGTGCTGTATACCGCTGTGTACTAAGTGATGTGTGATGCATTCTGATTTGCCTCTGGATGATCCGGTGACCGCATGGAATAATTTCTCTGTTTCGACAGAGCTAAACATAGAACAAGACAAGACCATTGCACGTGTAGTCCTAGTATTGGATAATAGAGATAATGCTTAAAGGGTACACATGTATAGATATAATAGGATAATGCTTTATTTATATTCTAATATTTCCCCGCAGGCTGATGGATCCGAGGTGACCATTAGGTTGAGTCGAAGTTGCTAAAAATGTGGTGTTGACAAAGGCTTGGTAAGTATGTCAACGATCTTATCAATCGTGCTAATGGGAAGAAACATATGATATTCTGTTGGATGTGTTCACAAACAAAGCGATGATCGATCTCGATGTGTTTGGTCCTAGCATGAAAAATGTAATTATTAGCGAGAGCAATGACATAAGTATTATCACAGTGTAAATCAGTTGGTTGATCCAACTTTATGTCAAAATCAACTAAAATGCGACTCAACCATATGATTTCGGCTATAGTAGCTGCCAGAGCCCTGTATTCTGATTTTGTTGAAGAACATACTAGTGTATGTTGTTTTGTAACCGTCCAAAAAGTGATAGTTTTGCCAAGAAAAGAATAATATCCAGATGTGAATTTCCTTGATATCCTGCCCAATCAGCATCCGAAAAAGAATGGAGATTGAGCTCATTTTTTTACCAAAGGAATGTCGAAGTGTTGTGTTCCACTAATGTAGCGAAGAAGACGTTTGAGAAGGAGAAGGAAAATGTGCTTTGAGAGAGGATTGTGCATTTGTTGAGGAATATATTGAAGGTTTGATCTATGCCAACAGTCAGTCGCTGAATGCCCTTTCTTGAGGTATATTTGATAGATCATAGAGAAAGCAGCCCACAATCGAGTAGCAGGAGCTGTAGTGGGAGGATAGCAACCTCTAGTTCGTCGACCGCATCCTCTGGGCGAATACAAAAGCCATTGTCGGATTGATACCTGAGGGATTGCGAGATGCATCCACGACAAGATTTATTTCTTTACTTAAAAGTAAAGAATATAGATTGTTAAGTCTTATAGGATTAAGCATTGTGCGAATTGTGACGCCCCAGGCATCCATAGTGAAAGGATTCGTCTGACATTCTGATCGAACTCCATTCCAGTTGCCTTGCTCGGACCTGAAATTATCAACCACATATAATGAGCTTTACAAAGCCCAGCAGGTCACCTAATACCTATAACTGAAATCAAAATACGGCGATGCTATTAATATGCATGTCAATCTATCAATCTGAATCAGTCAATGGTCAATGAGTCTATGCAGTGGAAATCAAATCAGTAGTCGATGCAATCCGAAAATCAATAGTCAATAAAACCAGTCAATGCAGCGGCAGACAAATCAATCATTTCAATTCAATCAATCAATATCCGTCAATCAAATCAATACGGTCAAATCAATGAAATCAGTCGAGAAAAGCAATACGGAACAATGAATCTATACGACAGTCAATACGGTACAGAAACAGTATGCAGTAGTACGATGTCCATGTTCATGCTATCAATACAGTATCTATATCTATCAATGTCCATATCAATGCTCAGTAGTATCAATGTTCAGTTGTCAATCGATGAAATCAGTGAAATCGTACGATACAGTAAACCCGATCAAATCCGTAAAATCCGTAGATCAATACATTAAACATGCAATCAATACGATAATACTGAACAATGTATAATCAATAGTCATGTTGCTGTTGTAGAATTCATATTGCTGTTGTAGATATCAATACATTGGTTCTATGAAAAGAGTCGTCACTCTATTGCCCGTCGGCATATAATCTCCTTATGACTCCCATCGTTATATCCATGATCCATGATCTATGATTTAAAGGAAAGCCCGTCGGCCCACCATCCTGTACAGGTATCATCTCCAACCAATGTTCAACCAGGTTATACATGTTTCAGTATCAATAAGCAATCAATAATCAATATTAGAGCAATCATATCAATAATCATAGGCATATCGATTCAATCTATCAATCTCAGTCAAATCAGGAATCATACAAAAATCGGGCAGAGTAACAGTAGTCTATCGAATTTACACAAAAATCCTGCAAAAAGACAAATTCTGAATTTCTCCAAATTACAACAGAATAACCACGGCATCAATGCAAAACTATCAATCTATAGAATCCAAATCAAATCAAGTCCTGATAATTTTCTATTCAATTAAAATCGCGTAGAATCAATTCCGACCGATAAAATCATCGTAGAAAATAGTCAAATCGTGTACAATATTCATATCTATAACATACTAAAAGTTGTGCGGTGAAAGTCGTGTCAATACAAAATCAGGTCAAAAGTTCGACTACAAAAACACAAAACAGTGCACAACTCGATCAAAATACAAAATCTTCGAAAACAGAAATAGGGTTCGGAGTCCTTACAGCGAGACAAACAAATCTTCTAACAGCGTCGTCGGACGAAAAGCGCTCCGTGGCCTCCAAAACCAAGCTTCCTTCTTCTCTTCCTTCTCTTTCTCTCTCTTGCCTTTTCTCTCTCTCCAAAATGAATCCAAAATATCTAAAATCCAATATTTATTAACACTGATCGTCCTGGACGATCCAAATTTCGTCCTGGTACGATGGGTTCTCTGGACAAATTTCGTACAGACGAAATCCAAATTCGTCCCGGGCGACTTGCTCTCTGGACAGATTTCGTACAGACGGATCGTCCCGACTGCTCCAGGTTCGTACAGACGAAAATGGCAGATTTCTTCACAAATTTCTTCAGTTCGTCCAGTACTAAATCCAGTTCGTACAGACGAACTGCACTAAAAAAAAATTAGCTTTTTGAAGGGTTTTACAATCTACCCACCTAAAAAAAAAATGTCGTCCTCGACATTTCCCTTAAGGGATCGAATGCAAAATCGATACAAAGCAAATCCGTCCAATCAAAACTCAAATCGAATCGAATCGAATCAAAATCAAAACTCGTTGAAATCCATACAGTCATTCAATGCATTCAATCACATGTCATTCACTAGTATGCAAAATGATGCACGTGAAACAATCCATTCTACCAAACTATCAATCAAATCCTTTCACTACACTTGCTCTGATACCAATTGTGACGCCCCAGGCATCCATAGTGAAAGGATTCGTCTGACATTCTGATCGAACTCCATTCCAGTTGCCTTGCTCGGACCTGAAATTATCAACCACATATAATGAGCTTTACAAAGCCCAGCAGGTCACCTAATACCTATAACTGAAATCAAAGCACGGCGATGCTATCAATATGCATGTCAATCTATCAATCTGAATCAGTAGTCGATGCAATCCGAAAATCAATAGTCAATAAAACCAGTCAATGCAGCGGCAGACAAATCAATCATTTCAATTCAATCAATCAATATCCGTCAATCAAATCAATACGGTCAAATCAATGAAATCAGTCGAGAAAAGCAATACGGAACAATGAATCTATACGACAGTCAATACGGTACAGAAACAGTAGGCAGTAGTACGATGTCCATGTTCATGCTATCAATACAGTATCTATATCTATCAATGTCCATATCAATGCTCAGTAGTATCAATGTTCAGTAGTCAATCGATGAAATCAGTGAAATCGTACGATACAGTAAACCCGATCAAATCCGTAAAATCCGTAGGATTGCAGCAAAACTAGTCAAAATATAAAAAGTAATTGTTTTGATCACTAATAATATGTGCGCATAAATGATATTTGGATTTTGTTCAAACTTTGATCTAAAATTGCTCGAACATACTCAAAGGCAAATTCATACCTCATTCCAACAATGTTCTTCGATCCATGCTTGACCAAGCTCAAATATACAATCATGATTTGAATAAGGTTTGAACATAATTCTCGCATATATATTAACAAGGTGATTTAAATAAGATATAATCATGTCTTCAAATAAAATTGAAATATGGATTAGACAATATTTGAACACGGAACGATCAATATTTAAACATGTTCAAACCATGTTCTAATGTGATTTATAATGTTCAAACAAAGATTAAATTATACATTGATGTATCATTTTTCTACAGGTAAATTAAATATTAATAATCTTATATAATATTGGAGAGAATTGGAAGAATACATGTAAGTTAGTTTGGCTTGGTTTGGGACTACTTTCTTGTTGTTTTATAAAGCAACTTTTTAGTATAAAAATTTTAATTTTTGTACTAAAAAGTTACTTTAAGAAGCAACAAGAAAACCGTCCCAAATGAAACCTAAGTCTCAGATCGATCCACTTTTTTAACCTCTAAGACCCGTTGATGCTAGTAAAGACCTCATCACAACCTGCTCGTTTCCTTTCGAGCGGGATTCATCTAAATACTTTCTCGTCTTAGATCCATCACCAAATTTATTATAGTCAGGGTTTTCATCATTAGAGTTGAGTTGGATGGCATATATATATAAATAATGAAAATTTAGATATTGAATATATAATTAATAAATATTTTAAATGTAATGTAAGTAAATGACTAATTTTTTTCTTTAATATATACTTATTTTAACTTATCAAGGGGTTTTCTTCCTTGAACGCTTTGAGTCCTTGAACGCTTTGAGTCGAAATAAAATTCGAACCCAATGGAAACCAAAGCGCGAACCCATATCGTAAAGAGAGAGGAAGAAAGAATACAAGAAATGAACAGAAAGCTAATCTTTATTATATGTCCTTTAAACTATACAGACATTCCTATTTATAGACCTAGATACATAAGCCAGACAAATGATGTGTATCCACGTGTAAAGTAAAAGCTGTATTTATTTATTTGTTAGTTACATGGTCTAATACGCCCCTGCAAACTGATGGGTTCGGTTGAACCGTCAGTTTGGTCCTGAGAGAATGAAATCTGGGTGTTGAGAGTGCTTTGGTGAAGATGTCGGCCACCTGATCAATGGTACTGATAGGAAGAATGCTGATGTGTTGGTTGTGAATATGATCTCTAATAAATCGTTGATCTATCTCTATGTGTTTGGTTCTTGCATGGAATACCGGATTATTAGCCAATGCAATTGCCGATGTGTTGTCACAAAAGATTTGAGTTGGTTGATCTTGAGCTATGCCGAAATCTTTAAGGAGTCTGCGAGTCCAAAGTACATCGGATGTAAGAGCAGCCAGAGCCCTATATTCCGATTCCGTAGATGATCTAGCTACTGTGCGTTGCTTTTGGACTTTCCAGGAGATTATTGAATCGCCCAAGAAAGAACAGTATCCCGTTGTAGATTTGCGAGAGACCGGATCTCCTGCCCAGTCTGCGTCTGAAAAACACCGAAGCACTAGATTAGATTTGCTGATAGGAATACCGTAATTTAACGTACCTTTGATATACCGCAGTAGTCGTTTGAGCAAGTAGATATGTTCAGGAAGAGGGTGATGCATATGTTGTGATAAAAGATTAATGCTGTAGGCTATATCAGGTCTCGTTAACGTAAGGTATTGCAATGAGCCCGTCAAGCTTCTGTAAACATGTGGATCTGACAGTGTAGATTGATCGGAAAACGTAGATGGAAGCTTAGTACAGGATGGGTTTGCGAGTGGGTTACAGTCCAAAAGCATTGCCTGCTGAAGCAAGGATTCGGCGTATTTTTGTTGTGACAGAAAGTATGCATTCGTATGAAGATCTATTTTAATACCAAGAAATTCATTTGCATTGCCAAGATGTTTCATATTGAATGTACTGTTGAGCTGCTGAGAGATAATATTTGAGACTTCTTTGGGGTTATTTCCCGTAAGAAGTATATCGTCCACATAAATAAGTAAATAAATTTGAATGTTTGGTTTTCGAAAAATAAGTAAGGATGGATCGGCATTACTGTGAAAAAATCCAATTGAAACAAGATATGAGGTGAACGTGTTATACCATTGACGTGGTGCCTGTTTTAAGCCGTAGATTGCTTTATGAAGATGGCAGACGTATTCTGGATGAATATTGTCTTCAAATCCTTGGGGTTGAGCCATAAACACGGTCTCAGAGAGTTGGCCGTGGAGGAAAGCATTGGCCACATCCAGTTGGTGAACTTGCCAATCGTGGTGAAGCGCGACCGTTAGCAGAATGCGGATGGAAGGCAATTTTGCTACTGGACTGAACGTCTCCGTGTAATCCAGACCGTATTCTTGATTATTTCCCTGCGCAACCAAACGAGCTTTGTGTTTAGCAATCGTACCATCTTGATGGAGTTTTATGCGGTATGTCCATTTGCATCCAAGCACATGAGTAGTAGATTGTGGTTTGACTAAGCTCCATGTGCCCTGTTTCTGAAGAGCTAGGAATTCTTCGGCCATCGCTTTGCGCCATTCGGGATGTTTAGCTGCTTCCGTGTACGTAGTGGGAGCTCTTGTGGGATCTGTATTGCTGTCAGTGTGAAGCAAATTTAAACGGGTTCGAGGCTTGAGATGGCCCGTCTTAAGTCTTGTTACCATATGATGACTAGAGGTAGGTAGTTGAGGAGCAGGTTGTAAAGCAGTTTGCTGTTGAATTTGCTGCTGAGTAGATTCAACGTGCCCAGATCTCTGTACAGACTGAGAAGGAGCCGTGACAGAAGAAGGATGAGATATAGGGGGAATAGAAGTGAATGTGGAGGCTGATATGGGTTGAAGCAGAAAAGGAATAGTTGGAGATTGAGGTTCACTGGGCTGGGGAATCTTGTCATGAAAAGGAAACTTGTCTTCAGTGAAGGTAGTATGCCGAGAAATATGAATTTTGTTGGTATGAGGATCTAAACACCCGTAGCCCTTGTATTGATCAGAGTACCCAAGAAATACGCACTGAGTTGATTTTGGTGAGAATTTGTGACGGTTATGGTTAGGAAGAAGTGGAAAACATGCGCAACCAAAGGTGCGAAGATGATCGTATTGAGGTTTGGTTTTGTGGAAGAGCTCAAAAGGTGAGATCTGACTAGTGTGAATGGAGGGCATTCTGTTAATTAGGTAGACTGATGTTAACACGGCTTCAGGCCAGTAGAGATAGGGAACTGAAGCAGTGTTAAGAAGTGTTCTTGATGTTTCAATAATGTGGCGGTGTTTTCGTTCCGCTACACCATTTTGTTGAGGTGTATATGGGCAAGAGATCTGGTGAATAATGCCATGGTTGAGAAGATAGGATTCGAATCGCGTGCTGGTGTATTCCTTTCCACCGTCTGTACGAAGCATCTTTATAGATTGAGAAGTGTAGTTTTCGACCTGTTTCTTGAATGTTAGAAAAACATCAAACAAATCAGATTTAAATTGCATAGGAAAAATCCAAGAAAACCTAGAAAAGTCATCTACGAATAAAGCATAGTAACGAAAGCCTTGCGTGGAAATAAACGGGGCCGGTCCCCAAATATCAGAATATATGAGCTCAAGTAAGTTTTTACTACGATTATGAGATTGCTCAAACATGAGTTTATGAGATTTGGATTCTTTACAAGATACGCAAGAATCATTATTACTAGCTATACTAAGGTGCTGATTGCTTTGAGAGATCAGTTTTGTCACTCTGTCATGCGGATGACCGAGTCTCTGGTGCCAGCGAGCCGCTGAAATTGTAGAGGTATTGAGCGCCTTGTGTGATTTGTGTAGCTTTGATGTTTGTACTGAGTACAATCCTTCATTGCACGGACCTTGCAGCAGTACTTGCTGCGTCTTCAGATCCTTCAAAATAAATCCTGATGCGTCAAATGTAATTGAAATAGGATTATCATGAATTAACTGAGAAATTGATAGCAGATTATAACGTAAAGCAGGGGAGTGAAGTATATGGGATAATTTCAGCTTACTGGACGGAGTTGGTAGTAATCCAACTCCGGAGTTCGCAATGCTGAGAGCTCGTCCATCCCCAACCACTATGCTGTCATGACCATTATAGGGAGCGGAGATGGATAGATTGTCCAACGAGTTGGTGAGATGTGAGGTTGCACCCGAGTCTAAAAACCAGTTGGTGTTCGCATTGTCGGAGGCTGCAACGAGTGCATGAGCAGATTGGTTGGATGCAGAGGGAACATAATTCGCATTGTGTCTGTGCCAGCAATCTACAGCGGAATGACCGCGTTTGAGACAGATCTGGCATGTTACTACAGGAGTGCCAGTTTGCCTACTTGACTGGCCGGGAGTAGTTTGCGGACGTCCCCTGTTTCTTTTTCCTCTGCCGCAAGATGCGTATAACGCAATGTGAGGATCGGCTGCCGGGACATGTCTTGCAGCGTCAGAGGCTATATTGATTTCCTCACTCAATAGAAGCGGGTAAAGATGATCCAAACTGATTGGAGTCAACATTGTCCGGATGGATGTTTTAAAGGATTGAAAAGCTGGAGGTAAGCCATTGAGAATATACAAGATGATATCCTCATTGTCTACAACCGAACCTGCAGCAGCGATTTGATCCACGAGATTCTTGATTTCGGAGAGGTATTGCGTCATTGTCATGTTCTTGAAGGAAATGTTGTGGAGGGCATTCTTGAGTTGAATGACCTTGGATCTATTTGTAGCTTGAAATCTGTTTTCAAGCATCAACCAGATAGCAGCTGTGGTTTCAAGATTTACCACATAAGGAAGAATGGAAGATGATAGGGTAGAACACAACGAGGCAGCAAGATTTTGATCATTAAGTTTCCATTGTTGAAAAAGAGGGTTTGGTCGGACCGATCCATCGGAATCAGTGATGGACGGCGAGGGAGGGGAAGAGGAGGAGTCAAGAAATTGTTCAAACCCATTCGCACGAAAAACCTTCAAGATCTGGGATCTCCAAACAGAGTAGTTGTCTTGCGTTAGCTGAATCGGGACGATGTGTTTGATGTTCGATATAACGAATTTGAGAGTGGAGGAGATGAGATGTGTCTCTCTGCGATCCATCTCTGAGATTTCATTGAGATTGGACGATGCGGAGTTCGCCATGATCCCTGGACGGAACCTAGGTATCTGATACCATGTAGAACAGAAAATCGTAAAGAGAGAGGAAGAAAGAATACAAGAAATGAACAGAAAGCTAATCTTTATTATATGTCCTTTAAACTATACAGACATTCCTATTTATAGACCTAGATACATAAGCCAGACAAATGATGTGTATCCACGTGTAAAGTAAAAGCTGTATTTATTTATTTGTTAGTTACATGGTCTAATAGTATATAACTCAACCAAAAATATTATTTTCCGCAACGAGCTGCGCGTCGCCACTCTGCTGCAAATTTGTTTCTCGAATAAGTTTTGCTAAATGTTTGTCGAATTCGCAGTCGATTCCAAGTTTCATTAGGTACCTGAATCGATCGCTGTTTTTGTTGTCTATCTTGTCTTTGATTGGAATCTGTTGCCTTCTTCACTCCCATCTGTTTTTATTATTTTTTATTTTTTCTTTTGAGCAGATGAGTGGGTTTCCCTGGTCTGGATCGTATTGATGCGTTCTTACTAGTTGCTTTCATTTATTTTATCTAAATTTTGTTCGATTTTCATTCTGCCCTAATTCTATTGGTTTGACCTGATTGGGGTTTCCTTGGATATGGAGTTATTCTACTTGATTTCCATAAGTTCTCCGTCATTAATAGGTATGTTTTTGTTCGCGTCAACACAAAATGATGTAGAGTGCAGTTTAAAGATGGAGGTCAGCCGGGGCTTTTGCGAAGTCTGATAGCATTGCCGTATGCTATCAGCAATTGACCTGTTGGATGGTAGCCTGATGGAGTTCATTCCCGTTATAAACTGTTGAATTTAATGTTCCAATTCATGAATTAAAAAATCTAAATGGGATTTACCAAAAATCACACCGGAAGTTTTTAAAGATTTGCCTAAAGTTGCTAAATTTTGTTTAAAAAATAAAAAATTACATGTTTCTTAAGTTTTTGTTGAAGGGTCCCGGGTTTTCAATTTTCTAAAATGATGAGATATTGGTTAGTTAAACTAAGGCTTCTCTTTATTATTTTTTTTAAAAGGTTCCTAGCATGCCATTTGAAGCTCTTATCATTCTCAAGAGAACGTAGTTGATTGCTAGGCTAACAAAGTATCCCATTTGGTTGGTCCAGATATCTTTGCCCATGCCCTTTTCTTGCTTAAGCCTCGGTTGTTCGTCTGAGACATATGCTTTTCTTCATTGAGGTATATGCCTTAAGGCTGTTTGAGGCCCTGCCCGATCAATTTCATTTTTATTTTCAGTTCGGAAGAGTCGAGAGCGCTTATTAAATTTAGATTTAGGGTTTCATCGGTTCGAAATATTTGTTCCAATATTCACCCTCCTTTTGTAGTTCACAACAAAGGAAACACTCTCTCAGTTTCGTGTGCACAGCTTCGGCCTCGCCAACTTCGTCTTTGACTACTTTGGTTTTGACTTTTTCGGCCTCGCTTTGTATCAGATTGAGTTCTTCGTGATGAGGTAAAGATCTATCTTCCCTTTTGAGCACGTGTAGGCTTCGACAACTTCGTGAGAAGCAATTATGAAATTAGTTTAGAAATCAAATATCTCTTTGCTCCTTGCCTTAGCTGCAGCTTGTGGGTGTAATCCTAATTATTAGTTTACAAATCCATATCTCCTTGTTGATTGGATTTTTTTGTTTAGATGCATGAATGCCCATTCCTTCATTTAGGATACAATTGATACACTTTTATGAGAATTTGTTTACTTTGCCTAGAATTGTTCCCAGTTAGTTTCTACTTTGGGCTAGTAGCTACAGGATTTTATGACTCACTAGCGAAAATTTCATTGTATATTTTGAAAAAAATTGGCGCCCACATCATCCAGACACTTGGAACCAAATCATGGTGAGATAAGATCCTGATAATATTTTATGAGTTATTTATAATTTTTTAGTACTTTAATTGTCCCGTTTTGATGCGTACGCCTTGATCTGCCTCGAGGCTTATACCTTACTTTGCTAAGAAAAAACACCTCGATTCTCAATATCGCCTTTTTAAACCTTGATAGATATAATGGCACTTGCCAAAATTTAAGACCATTTGTTGTGCCTTTGAAAATTTGAATTCTCTTAGGATGGCCTTTAACTACATCATTACATATATGGATTGTACCATAAATCTACATTTCTATATCAACACATAATTTGGCCACTTTAGTTTACTTCTTACTCTTCTATGTGGCTTAGTTAACTCGCATAAATATGCAACTCATGTATGGATTATCTATCATCAATTTATCCATCATAATTTGCATCAAAAAGACTTCTACATTGAGATGCCATTCTTACTATATAATAGTCCTTTCTCTAGTGATGTTTTTATATGTTTGAGGATGCCCAAAATAACTTCCTTATATTTATATTTGGGAAATTGCATGTGTTGATTCATAACTCCTACTACAAAGGAGATATCTATCATATGAACAACATGATAGATTAATTTACTAGCCAACCTACGATAATGAGCTAAAAATTTCCTCTTTAGTAGTAGCAATATGAGTGTTAATTCAGAGTTATCAAGTTTGCAACCTAAAATACTAGTTTCTTGACTGCTCAAGTTATTGAGGGGTTCACTTTGGTTTGGGAACGCGTATGTCCAAAGCTATGAGCTTGCAGACTTTTTTCTTATCGTCCCTGAAAAGGTGAACAGTTTTCTCAAGAAAGTCAGTGACATTTTTTTTAGCCCAGAAAACTTATTTTTTGTTGGCAAATTTTATTCATAAAAAGTATAAGGGACAGCCCCAAATCTTTAGTTAGATTTTTTTTTTTTCAAATAATAATGTTTTACTTCTATGATCACTTTTTAATTGCTCTCTATTAGTGAAATGTCATTTATATAGATGTCCAAGATAATAGAGTGATAGGAAGTGGATGCACTTCTCACAAAAATCAGTGGATGAAACATGAAAAATTTGGAAGAATGCCCCAAAATAATTTTTATTGAAAGAACTATAAAGAGAAATGCAAGATACAATTGGATCTTCAATTGAAGAGGAAGATCCAGCTCTCCCAAATTCCTAGCCACTGGCTAGAGCCAAGATAACCTAAGAATAAACTAAATTCAGCAAACTCCCGAAACATAATCTAAAATCACCCCATAGTTAGCCTTAAATAGGCTCCCATATTTCCCTCCCAAATTGGCCCCATTTCCCTAAATAAATTCCTCTCATATTTGAATTCAAATTCTATTTATTTTCCTAATTAATTCCCTCCTAATTGTAATCAAAACATTCCTAAACAATCCCCCCTTAATTACTCCTCATTTTCCCTAAATATTTTCCTCTTAGATTTTGAATTCAAATTAGATCTCTTGCTCTAAATAATTCCTTCTTAATTGTAATTAAAAATTTTCCTAAATAATTCCCTTTGATGAAGAACCTTCCTAAATAGTTCTCTTGATTAGGAAACTTTTTAATTCCCTCCCAATCAAATTGGCATGTCCATCAATACTCCCATTCCAAAGTGTCACATTGTCCTCAAGGTGGAATAAGAGAAACTACTGTTGAAGCACTGGATTAATAACACTAGACTAAAAAGTGGATTGTCACTAGGTCGAATGATCTTTGCGTCCAGCACCTCCCTGATCAATCTCTCAATCTCATCCTCCTGTAGTTGGGGAGAATGGTATGGACGAACATTGATATGTGAGACTTTGTCCTTTGAAGTGCTAGCTTGCTCGTGTTCCCACGGTGGAAGCAACCCATGAATTGGATGGAATGCCTCTCAATATTCCTATAGGAGCGGTTGAACCATGTTAAGTGTTTTTTTATCTTCTCTCATCTTTTTTCCCTTCCAAACTTTGCAGTTTCATAAACAATCATGCTCCATCATTTCCCCTCCTTAGAAGTGGTTCCAAAGAAGGCATCTCATTTTCTTCCCCCAAAATTTCCACATCTTGATTCTCCCTAATTATCCCTATATTAGGATTTCTCCCATTTTCTTGTCCGGTCAACGATGCTCTCACTTCTGATATTGTTAGTTTTGTTGGGCCCTCAAGCTGCTTCTTTATCATCTCCTCCATAATGACTAATTTCTCATCGATCTTCTTGTGGATGGCTGAAAATTGCTTTTCAAAATCTGAAATCTTTTCTACAAAATCAGATTTTAATTGTTCGATCTCTCTTTTCAACACTTCTTCCTTTCTTTCCGCCATACGGATCTAGGCTCTAATACCAACTTGATAGGAAGTGGATGCATTTTTCACAAAAAATAGTGAATGAAACACGAAAAAATTGGGAAGAACGCCACGAACAATATTTTTCGAAAGAACTATAAAGAGAAATGCAATATACAATTGGAACTTAATTGGAGAGGAAGATCCGGCTCTCCCAAATCCTTAGCCGCCGACTAGAGCCCGTGCCCAAATAACCTAAGAATGAACTAAATTCAACAAACTCCCAAAACGTAATTTGAAATTACCCCATAGCTAGCCTTAAATAGGCTTCTATAATTTCCTACCAAACCAGTCCCATTTCTCTGAATATATCCATCTCAGATTTGAATTCAAATTAGATTTATTTTCCTAATTAATTCCCTCCCAATTGTAATTAAAACTTTCCTAAACAATTACCCTTTAATTCCTCCTCTTTTTCCCTAGATAATTCCCTCTTAGATTTTGAATTCAAATTAGATATCTTGCCCTAAATAGTTTCCTTCTAATTGTAATTAATTTTTTTTTCTAAATATTTTTCCTTTGATTAAAAACCTTCCTAAATAATTCCTTTTTGATTAGGAAACTTCCTAATTCCCTCCAAATAAAACGGCCAGCCCATCATAGAGCTAGATGAAGTGGCACTAATTGTTGATTGCCTGACATGTGAAAAGATACCAAAATTTAAAATTTATGATGTAATAGAAATAATAGCTGCAGGATTATATGACGAAATGACATGGGAGACAACCACCAATGCTTATGAGTTTTGGATTAGACAATTATAATTCTCCTGAGAAAGACGGGCAAACCTAGAAGAGGTAGTGGGATTGAAAATTCCAGTGGCAATTACAAATGGGCCATAAGCATGCTGCACAGTGGAAGTATAGCCAAATTTGGCCCATCAATTCTCAAAGATGATTAGTATGAAGACAATGAGAGCCAATGGACAATGTCTTCCCCCCTTTATTATGGCTACTATCTGTCTGGCTAATTCGACCACCACAATGCAGCATAGCAAGGGTAGACTGTTTAATCATCAGCGAGGAGGGATTAAGAACTTAGTAACTTGAATTTTAGAGAGCCGTTTCAAAGTTGATGATTGCATAATTTTCTGTCATTTGAGATTGTACATGTTAAAATGATAGATGAAGCCTAGTGAGAAACTTAATAATAAGGAACTCAATTTATTTTTGCCAGAACGTCAAATCAATAGTAATGGACAAGAGTAGCTCTTATACTTTCTTATTTCTAAATTGGCAAATCATTTAGCTAGAGAGGAAATATGTCTGAGTAAAGGGTATCTTGGGATATTACTTTTTTGGAAGTATGTGGAGTAAAGAAAATCTCATATCGTCTTGGTTGTATCTTGAAACTTGACAATATTGGCAATAGAGGGTTCATTACTATTGAGCATGCATATGAGATCAACATAGTATGAAGTTTTGTATTTGGCATTGTTTATTTGTTTGAGAGACGGAGAGTTGAGATGACCAAGTTTCTCATAAAATTCCATAAGAAAACAATAAACTCAAAATCATAAGAGATAGTTTGATGCTATTAAGTTTGATAGATGTACTAATAATGGATGAAGGTTTCATCTTCAGGAGAGTTATAGAGGAAGACATTGACATATAATCCACAAAGAAAACATAATAGAGAAGGGAATGTTTGGGGAAATTATAGATTTAGGCGCAGGCATGGGTGAAACTTTGCATGAGCGTAGGCTAAATGTGTCCTGGTCTTTTAGGATAAAAAGACTAGAACACTTTCATGCCCTGTATGCTTTTTCACAAAATAGAGAAAGTACATGCAATTTTTTTATAAAACTTCCAATTCACATTTTAAAGGCCTATGTAAAATCTCAACCTAATACCAGGGTAATTTTAAAGAGCCACAAGGAGTCAATTTGAAGATGCATGTTGTACTGAATTCTGGGTGATCATTTGCATTTGTTGTTATTGCGTGTTGTACTGAATTCTGGGGGATCATTTGCATCTTATCAATTTTCCTTGCTCCTAAGGAAATTTTGGTCGCTCTTGGACATTCTTAATTATTCTAAATCGTCTTAATACCTTAGTAAAAATTGGTTCAATAGATATCTGCTCAAACTCCTATACATTTATTACTCTGCGTTCTACTCTGGGGTTTACTGCAAGTCTAGATTTGCATCTCCACCTTATTGCCTGTAGAGATTTGCTTCAATACTCTTCCAATAGAATATGATTTCTGTAGCAAGATTTTGGACGAGTGATCATTCACTATGGGTTGTGAAAACTATCTTAAGAAATACTCAATATACATATTAATTTCTTGATCATTACATCTTAAAGTGATCCCACGTTGGCTATTGAATTTCTTTGGTGTTAGGTTCAATCCAATTAATCTATCTGGCATGACTCCTTTCCCGTGTTGACAGTTAATTCAGGATTTTTAATGGTGCTTTGACTACTAATTTGTGTCCCGATCTTATCTTCTTGGCTTGTCTTGTCCTGAAATATTTTATGAATACATGCTCACTGCCTGGTTAATAATGTTCTTTGAAAGCTATGCAAACGCTTGAGTCTTTCTTTTGGCAGGGGACCTGAAAATATTGGAATGTGTGATCAATCATTATGGTCCTCAAAGAGCCTAACAAAGATTCATGGAGATGGGCTCTAGGCATTGTGTATATAGTTGCAGTTGCATCAATATGGATTGCTGCTAGTTATATTGTTCAGACAGTGGTAGATGAGGGGGTTTCTCCTTTCTTGTTAAGCTACATTTGCAACTCTTTGTTTGTGGTTTACATTCCCATTGTTGAAATTACACGATATTTTGAGGATAAAATTTATAATCTATTAGCCAAAAAGCACAATGAAACATCAATGCAAGGATCTTGCTATCCAGAGAATGCAAGTCTTTTGCTAGGAAGTGATAAAGAACCAATCCTAATCGGTAGTCATCCTAGAGAAGCTATTGCATCTGGAACTGAAACAAGGATTCAAGATATAGAAAGAATTTTTCCCAGTCAAGCTGATGAGTTTTCTCCTGGAAACCCAATTAGTAGTACAGGAACGCAATTGGATTCAAAAATGCGTTGGACGCGTACTCAAGTAGCTAAAGTCAGCCTTTTGATTTGTCCGTTTTGGTTTTTTTGCACAACTCACTTTCAATCTTTCTCTCAAGTATACGACTGTCACTGTAAGCTTTTCAACTTATTTCCCTACATTCTATCACTTTCCACATTCCTTTATTGTCATTTTCTCAATTAATTTACTTTGATTATGCAGTCGAACACCATCTTAAGCAGCACGTCTAGCCTCTTCACCTTTCTGGTCTCTGTTGCATTCTTGGGAGAAAAATTTACATGGGTAAAGTTAGTCAGTGTTCTTCTCTGCATGGGAGGTACCGTGCTAGTGAGCTTAGCTGATTTGGGAGTTGGAGTAAATGCTATTGCATATAATGCTGTTCTTGGGGATGCACTTGCACTTGTTTCAGCTGGCCTTTATGCTGTTTACATTACTCTCATTCGGAAAAAGCTACCCGATGAAAATAAGGGAGAAGGTCATGCAAGTATGGCCCAGTTTCTTGGATACCTTGGGTTATTTAATCTCTTAATTTTTCTTCCTGTTGCACTTTTTTTAAATTTCACCGAGATAGAACCTTTCCACAAGCTGACATGGAGACAATTTGGCCTCATTGTTGGAAAAGGTATGTATGACCTCCTAGTTTTCGCTATGTTTGTTACTTGTCTCTACACTTGAGGCAAGCTCAGGTCCTTATCTCTCTTTTTTTTTTTTTATAAAGCGTTTATATTTTAGTTAGTTAAAAAGGGCATATGTTTTCTTATGGTAATCATGTGAAGGAATTCATAGGTATTTGGCTTAGGTTCTCTTTTAAAGAAGGCTGGACTAGTAACATATGTGTGCCACTTGGTGGTGGCAAGGCTTGTGGAAACAGAATGTTTCAAATCACTTATTTATGCAGGAGCATCTGCGGTGAATGATTTGATGAGCACAAATTAAATGGCACTGAGATTGACTACAAAGAAGGCACAAAGATTGCGTTGTTATATCATAGCTAGCTCCGTATAAGACCAAAAATATATGTATAATATTAAGAAGCCACATAAGTGTAGTTATAAATACGACTAATTTTTCTAAACAGGCTCTCCTAATGCCCTCCTAAATTAGGTCCCTTTTCCTAAATAATTTTCTCTCATATTTGAATTCAAATTAGATCTCTTGTCCTAAATAATTTCCTCTCAATTATAATTAAAATTTTCCTAAACAATTTCCCTTTGATTAAGAACTTTCCTAAACCGCTTCCTCTTGGTTAGGAAACCTTAAATCCCTCCTAATCAAGTCGGCCGGTTCATCAGTGAGTGAAGATGTAATCATAAGCGGCCTGAACATTGATGTTCTCCTACCAATTGTTTAATCTAGAATTTGCCACATGTTTTTGATAGGGTGAGGGGGAATCAGGGAACTAAGTGTATCTTTTATTAAGTCAAAAGTATACTTGTGACTACAAATTTTTATTTAGACAGAAGTATGTGTTTTCTTTTTCTCCCTTAGATATTACACTTATGTCATAGAACTTTCTTGATTCATTCAATTATATTAAAAATTTGGCATTATCTCAAAACACTCAAAGTGCGATTTGCAAATGCTATGTTGTCACAAGCAAGTATGATATAAAAATCAGGGTGAAATGTAGATATACATGAAACTGCAAGATAAGGTGGCATCGCTAGAATTGGAGAGTAGATTGTGCGAATTGCAATTCTTATGGTGTCAGCCTCATGCATGCAACACCACTTCAGATAGGACTACACAAGGCTAGTAGTAGCGTATTATGTTTACACAATGAACTAAAGATAATACTTGAATGAACCAGTGCTTTAACCCAAACCAAGAAAATCCTACTAACGTTGAACCAAATTAACAAAACCAAGAATCTGAATAAATTAGAGCACTTCTTATTCTCATAAGTAAAATTATCATGGACATATTTATACAAATAAATCTAAAATTAAAAAAAATCATCAACGCACGAAAAAAATTGTGGTCTAAAATTTAGTTTGCTAATCTGCTCTTCTTTGCACACAAGATTTGTGTTTTTATGAGTCTACACTTTTAGATCTCCATCAAATTGTCAAGTTGGAAAAATTGTCTAATAAAAAATTAACATTTGATATCTTGTAAGTCGAGGCATAAATTTTGTGCTTCTTGCAATATAATCTAAGAATTATCACATAAGCCTGTCATGCTAATGCATAAGATTTCTTAGGAATGAATCATTAGCGGCTTACGCAATTTTATAATCCAAGTTAGCTTCAACAACAAGAAATATAGATTTGTCTGGCAGACTTTTGGAGGGGAAATGGAAAGAAAGAAAAATTTAAGGTCAAATTAGATACATTGAAGGTTAAGTTAATGTTATAGCTCCTGAAATTTTTCATATGTAAGTCTGTTCCAATGTGTCTTTATTTTAAATAGTTCACCCTTTCCTCTTTAGGAAGTGTTTTTGGATTCGGAAGTATTATTACATTATCTGTTAACTTCAATTTCACATACCTCTTGTTCACTTGAGAAGCTGATTTGTAATTGTCATAATTAATAGTCTTTTTTTTTAATATGCATATTTAATTTATGACACATTGTGCAAATGATTATGCTAATTCGGTTGGTCTAAAGTCTAAACTAAAGAAGAAGTTCAAGGTTTGTAGGATTTCTTGGTTGAAACCCTGTAGCTATTCCCAATGAACTCATACTCGTTGACTTTTGACGAATGTTTTCTAAGCAAACTCAGCCTTGGGTAATACAACAACAACGTCAAGCCTTTATCCCACTATGTGGGGTTGGCTCTGTGAATCTTTTTTCTCCATTGCATGCTAAGATCAGATTCTCTTTTTTAGCCATTAGTAATATCAAATTCAAATTAGATATACACCCTTTAAGTATAAATTTTGACATATCACTTGAGCTCCTATTAATTACTTCAATTTGTCATCAGTTTGTTGGTAATAAGTAGTTAATTTTAATTATTTATTTTCATAAAGTTGTTCAATAATAAATAATAAATTTTACATCCTTGCCAATCATAATGGTTTTAGATATAACCACTTTATTAAAATATACTTTGGCTGGGCCTTTATCATTAATTACGATCATGTTATCTAACTCTTAATACTATTTGCTCGTTCAAATGCCTCGTAAAGCCCTTTATCTTGCCTTTTAACTATTTATGTCTCCTTTGCACCTTTTGCAGTACTTTGTCTATTATGCTTCATAATTCTATTTAATTGATTTCAAGTACTGATCTCATTTATCTTTGACATTCTTAAGATTATAAATATTTGCACATAAAGGGCTAATAAATTAACTATGTTCAAGTAGTTCCTTCTTGTTGTTTCTATTTACATATAAAATTAAAACAAACTCTATTGCCAATTCGTAAATCATCTTGGCATGTTGCATAGTAAATGCAAATTGATTGCAATGTTACTTTATTTCCCAAATTCTTGAAATATTTCCTTCATGCAGGTCTGCTGGACAATGTGCTCAGCGATTATTTATGGGCGAAGGCCATTCTATTGACTACAACCACAGTAGCAACCGCTGGCCTCACTATTCAGGTCCCAATAGCTGCTATTGTGGATTCGATCACAGGTCATGCTCCTCATCTCTTAGATTTAGTAGGAGCTTTTGCAGTCATACTAGGTTTTGCTGGGATCAACATCCCTTCTGAAGAAACGACACCATTCACCCCAAATGAACATGAAACTGAGGACATCATTGTGTCTGATCATAATTAGGATAGGCTCCGTTTGGGACGGCTTTCTTTCTATTTCTTAAGAATTTGCTTTAAGAAGCAGTAAAAAGCTGCTTTAAGACCATTCACCCCAACTGAATATGTAGTATAAAATTGAAAATTTTTATACTAAAAAGCTATTTTAAGAAACAGTAAGAAAGCTGTCCCAAATGAAACCTATAATTTGTTATTATGTTACTACGCTATGTTTCTATCTTTTGATTTTTTTTCATATTGTAGTGTAGATAGATGTAAATATGTCGATATGCTTGATTTGTGTAATCAAAATTTTAATTATTTTAGTGTCCTATTGTACATTTTGCATATTATACTCTCCTACCATGCATGATCAAATCAATTTTTGATAAGTTTTATAAGCTAAAAGATTATTAGGATATCTTTAATTCTTCAAAAGCTATTGGTATAATCTTGATCTTATAAAATTTACCCATGCCACTCTTCTTCTACTTATGGAGGGACAATGCACAAAGAGGCATTTATTCATAAACTAAGCATTTATATTTTTTGACAACGATGATATGTATATACTATATTAAGCAATTTTAAGAGAATTTTAATATAAATAAACAATTGTTATAATTTTTTTTTAAAAAAATATAGAGAGATGATTATAATATTTTTCTGATTTTTAAAGAATATTTTTTAGATAAATAAAATGTTATTTTAATATTAATACCAATGAATTGAGGTGACATTTAATAATAACTAATACTATAAAGCGAGTTATCAATAATATTAAAAAATTCAATGATATGTTAATAAATAAACGCTATATTAATTTGCTGTATAATTTAAGAAAACCTTTGAAAATCTTATGAAATTTTTTAATATTACTAAAAAAAAATCCTAGCTTTTAACTTCCCTCAACTGTCTTATAGTTTTAATCAAATTTATTTTTATTTGGGCATTCATTTTTTCTTTCTTTAAGCGTTTCCCTTTTTTTTTTCCTATCATAATTTATATTACAATATTAAGATATAATTTTGTCCTCTAAATTCTGATATTTAACTGGATCCCTAAATTCCCCCCCCTAAAAAAAAAATTAACTTGATAAATTGATAAAAAATATATATTATTAAAGTAATTATGCAAAAATCTTGGAAGTCAAGTCTTCTTTCACCAGAATTACTCAGTCTGCAGCTCGAATCTTCTCTTGGCCCTTAACTACCCTCAACTTCTCGACTGCCGTCGCCAAACTCACACTTTTATCACCCAAATCCTCCCGGCCACCTCTCACTCTCTCTCTGCGATTCTCTTTCCCCTCGTTTTCTTTCTATCTGCTTCGATGTCAGAATCCAGAGGACTCTGCAACTGCTGCGCCAAATTCCTGATCTCCGCCGGACTCACCGTCCTCATCGTTTGGATCTCCTTCCGCTTCATCAGACCCCGCTACTACATCGTCTCCTTCGACCGCCCCACCACCAACTCTTCTTCCCTCTTCGCCTCCTTCCAGCTCGAAATCGAGAACAAGAACCGCCAAATCGGCATCTACCATGACGAAATCGCGCTAACCCTCCTCGCCGGCCCAAAATCTCTCCCCCCACTCTCCCACTCTGTTGTCCCCGCCTTCTATCAAGGCCACCTCAAGACGGCCGAAAAGCCCGGTAACTTCAGCGGCATCTCCGGCGGGAATCGGACGCGGCTCGCCGGAGAGTCGGTGTTCCGTGTTTTGGCGAATTCGGCGTTCCGGTTCAAGGTGCTGGGATGGAAGAGTCGGCACCATGCGGTGAGCGTTGCCGGCGATGTGGAGGTTGATGCTGGCGGTAAGAAGACCGCGACGAAGGGTATACGATTGTCGTCTTCCGCCGCTGTGGTTGCTCCGGTTGTTCCGAGTACCTTTTTCCTTTATGCTTTGCTGATATTGACGTGATGCTTTAGGATTGGGCGGTTGAGATTGAATCACAGCAGCTTTGTTTATAGCTTTTGTAAAAAGAAAAAAACGTAATTATTTTTTTAAATGCTTTGATGCCCAATCTATATAATATTAAAAAAATATGGAGAGAGAGTGAGAGAGAGATCTTTGTAAATTATTTTTTAGAATGGTTAACTTTTATGAATTGAGATTTTATTTGAAATATTTTGGTCATTTAAGTAAAATTCAAATTGAGAATGTTGTTTAGTTGACTCCGAAGCGAAGAAGACCAAAGGCCAACCCGCAACGCTGCAAAGCAGATCATTGATGATGAGAAAACAAGGGCGGGCAAATTTTAAGATTAAGCATGATTATAAATTATATTAAGAGCTTAAATATGTTTAAAAAAGAATTTAAAAATAGTCAAAGTCGCCTGTTTAACCAGCGACTTACTAATCCTAAAAGTCTAGTCAGCATCCGGTCATCATTTAAAAAAATTTAAAAAATAAAATAAAATCATTGTAGCAAGTCGCCCGTTTAACAGGCGACTTGCTACAGTATAATATTATTTTTATATTTTTCATACATTTTTTAATTTTTAATTGCTCACGAATAAGAGCTATTTCAAATCAGCCAGTGAGCGAAGTTCGAGCTTATTCAAAAAAAGTTGACCTTCGCAGCACTTTGCCAAACAAAAACTAGACAAATTAGCAGCTATTGACCACAAAAATGTATTCAAATCAAGCTAAGTCATCATAGCCAACTAAACATATTAAATATGTTAAAATTGGGTAAAACTCAGGCCGTGAGAAAAAATAAGGATTAAGCAAATTTGAAGTTATGGTTCAAAATCTTTAATATTAATCAAGATGTACGTCAAACCAGTTAAACTGATGTAGAAGGAAATCAGCCATGGATGATGAGGTTCAGCTTTCATTCCTCCAGCTTTATTTTACTTGTATTATCCCTTCATTTCTGTATTTGTGAGAAAATAATACAAGTCCAGTCAGCATCATGGTAAAAAGCTATTGTGAGAAATTAAAAATTAAAAAATTTATAAAATAATTTAATATAAAAATAATATTATATTGTAGCAAGTCGCCGGTTTAACGGGCGACTTACTACAGTGATTTTATTTTATTTTTTAATTTTTTTGAACGATGACTGGATGCTGACTAGACTTTTAGGATTAGTAAGTCGCCCATTAAACAGACGACTTTGCCTATTTTTAAATTCTTTTTTAAATATATTTAAGTTCTTAATATAATTTATAATCATGCTTAATTTTAAAATTTTCCCAGAAAACAATACAAAGGAACCTTCCCGCTGGAACTGGAAGACTTTGACTCCGAAGTACTGTAAACCACAGGTTGGCCTGCAATGCTATCAAGCACAGGTGATGGTAAGAAAACAGTCGCTCTGAACCCCACATGGGCATCAAAATCAATCTTAGCTTTCTTCAAACCTTCCTGCTGGAAGACTCCGACTCCGAAGTAAACCACGGGTCGCCCTGCTATGTTATAAAGCAGATGAGATGGACACAACTCTCTTTGGCCTATTGGTTGAGAGCTGTTGACCCCTGCCATAGGAGCCTTGCCTACAAATGATCTCATTAGTAAAAGCCATGCTAAGGAGTTCATTATGCAGTGGTTTAGAAAGCCATCAAACGAGCCTTTGGACTATTTGGTACATAAACATTTCTCTTATGTCTATAGTTGATCATGGTGGTATGGGAAAGCCAACTCCACAGCAACATATTTATGAAGATGAAATGACAAAGGAATTTGATCTTAAAATATGGGTTTGTGTTGCCAACAACTTTGATGTGGAAAAGTCATTACAGATATGTTGGAATATCTTAAGGAAGAGATACCTCATTTGGAAATACTTGAGGCACTTCTCTTCAGGCTCAAATCATGTCCAAAAAAAGTCCGTACTAGTGCTAGATGACATTTGGGGGATGATGAGAAGAAGGATAAGAGTAAATGGGAGGTCCTCATCCCTTTGACTTATGGGAGTTTGAAAAGTAAAATTTTTGGTAACAACTCGAACGGAACTCAGTTGCACTGATATTTGCAAAGGTAACTAAAAAAAAAGAATAAAAAAATAATAATTAAAATTAGTGGGCCTCGAAGAAGATCAATGTTTGCAACTCCTTGACTCTCATGTATTTGCTGATGAAGAGAATCCTAATGATTATAGAGGATTAAGATCCATTGATGGAAAGATAGTTAAAAAAAAAAAAGAGCTTCTTGGATCTCCATTGGCAGCAAAAGCCTCGACGATATTCAAACGATTTCAGATTGCAAAACGGACAGCGCCATTGCATCCGGAACGTCGTCACCATTAAGAGTCTATATTTTATTTAATAAATTTGGACCGTCTGAGATGGTGGCGAATTTATAAGCAATTCAAATATGATATAAAGGCCTGCGTTACGACGGAAACGAGGCCTCGAAGACGCTCGAACGATGTCCGACTGACAAACGGACAGCGCCATTACGTCCGGAACATCATCGACATTTAGAATATACATTTTATTTAATAAATTTGGATCATATGAGATGGTGGTGAATTTCTAGGTAATGCAAATACGATATAAAGGCCTGTGTTACGACAGAAATGAGGCCTACGACAGAAATGAGGCCTCGAAGACGCTCGGACGACATCCGATCGACAAACGGACAGTGTCATTGCGTCCGGAACGTCGTCTACATTCAGGATATATATTTTATTTAATAAATTTGGATCGTCTGAGATGGTGTCAAATTTATAGGCGATGCAAAATGTGATATAAAGGCCCGCGTTACGATGGAAACGAGGTCTCGAAGGTGCTCGGATGACGTCCGATCGACAAACGGACAGCGCCATTGTGTTTGGAACGCCGTTGACATTAGGAATATATATTTTATTTGATCAAATTGGATTGTTTGAGATAATCTCGCAAATTTTTGATGACGATCCAAATATGATGCAAAGGCACGCATTACGAAGGAAATTAGCCTCGTTAGTGGCAAAATGACGTCCGATTGCAAAATGGATGGCGCCATTGCATCCCGAACGTCGTCGATATTAAGAATATATATTTTTAATTAAAAGTCATTGTTGGAGAAATAGTTAAAAAATCTTTTGAGATCTCCATTGGCTAACTGAAGTCATCAGTGGTGTTCTAGAGGATAACTTGGATGAAAGCCATTCGAGGGCAATTCTAGAAAGCAATTTATTGGGTTTTATTTTTGCCACCTTGTCTTCGAGAAGAGGCTACGGAGAATATTGGAGAAAGTTGGAATTTAAAAGTGCTCAAAAGATTGGAAAATAAAAAAAAAAAAAGAAATTTGGTACACATTATTTGTGTTATAAGGAAGATACAGATTTTGATGAAGTACTTGCTCTAATTTTTTAAAGTATCGAAAATCATCTGTTTGTTGTACATCTATGCTTTGTGCCTAAAAAGGATACCTGAGACAATTGGATATTTGTCACGTCTTCGATACTTGAAGGTTCTTCAAACTTTACTACCAAAATCTCTAAGCAATCTATGCCACTCGCAACTCGTAATCTATGAATATGGGCAGTTTATTCATCCAAATTCCTTATCGAAAAAAAAAAAAAAATTGGATAACTCCACAAATGTGTGTTACATGCAACTGCCCTCGAATGATTTCTATGGGACGCATAGAATTGAAAAGACAAATTATCTTCAACAACTTGATGGATTTTATGTTAAAAATGACAACGGCTTTAGTTAGAGCATATGAATGAGCTTCGCCATTTAAGACTGAAACTTCTTCAAAATGTGAAGGATGCCGAGGAGGCTTGTAGTGCCAAATTAGGAATCGAGAAGTGCAAATTCGATTTCATCAAGAACATGCTCGACGACCTTCAACCACCAAAATGTCTAGGGAATTTAAGCGAAAATAAATACATTGGTGCAAGGTCTACGATATGGATGAACAATTTGTTGGGTTGTCCACACAATAAATATCTTCCTTTGGCTGATGAAATAAGCAGGACTTGCAACATTCAAATATCTAAATATTACAAACCACCCAACCTGATCTCTCTTGGTGGACATGAAAAAAGGAAGTTTACTAATCGTTGCTATCTTGCACTCAGTAATCTTATTACAAATGATCCACGGGTGTTCTTAAAGCCAAGTGGTTGATTACCATTACTAATAGTAGCAGAGTTTTGATATTATTATTAATTTAGCAAAAAAAATTAATTTGACAAACTAAAAAGATTAGCCAGCTAAGGTCAAGTAGAAAAATCTCATCGCAATAAATTTTCTTACCTCGGATGCCCCGAACTGCTCTGTATGAATCCTATGTCGAATCCCAGAAATCCTGTAAAATCTGCCAATGGCCTCGATTGAAAAGTCAGCCTTCTCGTTAAAGTGGAAGAGGATGAGAGTTTGAGCTCTCTGTTACATACACAGCTCAACTTCTCCTCTCTAAAAAAAAAAAAACTCCACCACCCCGTCAACTCCTGGCTTCCACAGGTGAAAGCCAAAATCGCCTCTTCACAAAAATCTGGAGCTTCCTAAATCCCCTTGCATCCCCGTGAAAACTCCAGCTCGTTGCTGAATCCGGCGAAACACTTCAGGCCTCCATCCACTAGCTTGCCTTACCGTGAGTCCACTTCCTGCCCTTCACCCGTAGTCTTCTTCACTCCAACCAAGTCTTTCCCGTCAAACAAAAAAAAAAAAGGATCGTAAGCTTTCTACGACAAATCACCAGATTTACTCAGCGGCTCCTGCACTCTGTCTTTGAATACTTAAAGAGGTTAACATCAGTAATAATTTATGCTCTTATATAACACCAGCAGTTGTCCCTTTCTTCACTACCAGACAAATCCCACCTAACTTTTTTTTTATAAAAAATAAGAAGAAATGTCTGCAGCTTTTTCATGAGAGCCCACACACTTCCTCTGCTAAAAAAAAAAAAATATTTTTTTTTTTTACCTCTACTTTTTACTTTTTGATGCATTATTTCCCTATTCTTGTCCATGGACGGAATGTTATTCATTGGCAATAGCTTTTGTCTTTTGCTTTCTTTTATTATTTTTTTTTAAAAAAAAAAAGAAAAAAAAAAGAAAAAAGAAAAGTGGCAAGATTTAGTTTAAAAAATGTTTATTACTGCTGCCCTTACGTCTTTTTATTTCATATAAAGGTTGATCTCTTCTTAGCTTTGCTCACGTGAAGACTTGCTCTTTTCTTTTTGTATCTCACTACAATCCAAAACAAGATTCTTCTCTTGCCACAAAAAGCCAAAACTTCATATCTCCCTACAGAACTTTAAGAAACAGATTCTTGGCATGTGATATTTCATTATTATTATTTCAGTTTTTTTTTTTTTCTCTACTTTTTATTATCTTTTTTTTTTCTTTTGCCATTATTACCTTTATTTTGCCTTTTTTTTTTACTTTTACTTTTAAAAAAAAAAAAAAAAAGATCTGTTTTGTTTACATTAACCTTTGCTGTTAGTTAATAAGGTTAATGTTATTAGCATTTATATCATCTACCATTACTAATCAACCTTGCTATTAGTTTTGGCCTCATACACATGTATTCATAAGCAATATTCATGTACTTATTATGGGCATAAACTGCTATTGATAGCTTAAGTATTTAATTTTGTTGAATACCGTTAACAATTGATGATATTGAGTTAGATACTTACATGCGTATTTATGTATTTATATATATTCTTCTTATGTATATATATATACATATTATTGAATGCATTAGTTGAAATTATTATATAAATAAATGTATGTATATTTCCATATGCATGTATGTCTTATACATATATAAAGTTGGTGGAGAAAGTAAAAAAAAAAAAGAGAATTGAGAGAGAAATTTCTCCCCCCCAAAAAAAAAAAAGAAAAGAAGCTTAAAAAAAAAGAGGAAGAGAGAGGCTGTAGCAAAAAAAAAAAGGGAGAGCAAAAAAAAAAGAAAAAAAAAGAGAGATATGAAAAGTTTTTTTTTAAAAAAAAAATAAATAAAAAAAATATTTGTCTCGATTTTCGAACCCTTTCTCTCTCCCCTACCTTGGCATGCGTGTCGAGTCGGTGGTCTGCCTATACACGCTTTTCTCTAGCGTGGTGAGATGGGCAAGACGCGACACCTACGACAAGGTAGGAGAGAGCCTCTCGGTTCCAAATCTTATTCTCGGGGTTCGTGGCGCACCGGAAAACCGCCTATACACGCTTTTCTCTAGCGTGGTGGGATGGGAACCCGGTGCGACACCTACGACGAGACCGGGATATTCATAAGTACTCGCTCGCGGGGAAACAACTTTTTTTTTATAAGTACCCGCTCGCGGGGAAACAACTGCTTCTCTTTTGCAACAGGTACCGAAGACCCATACACGCCTTTCTCTGGCGTGGTGGGGGGACGACAATTACACGGCCGCGGTGTACTCATACGAGGGCACCTACCGTACACGCTTTTCTCTAGCATGGCGGGAGGCCCAGTTTTCCGTAGTTTTCCCCTAAACGGGGGAGACGTCGGGAGTCTGCCGAAATTTTGACTGAAGATTCAAGGACTTGGCCAAAAAAAAAAAAAGGGACATGGACTAGAACTTGAACTTGTGAACCTTTGAACAAGATTGAGATTAATTTGAATAAAATTAAAATTTAAGCCTAAATAAATGTTGAGCAACAAAGGATTTAAACCAAATGAACTTATTATTGTAGACATGAGCTCAAATTGGCCTCATGCTTGAACTTTATAAGCTTTGAAATCAAAGAAATGAGCTTGGATTGAACTTAATTTGGACTTGAGCTTAATTCAAGGAAGTGCTATACAATGATTTTGAAATTGGAATAGCAATAATCTATAACTTTAAATTCAATTTGGATTAAAGCTTAATGATAAAAAAAAATCAAAATCATGAACTATGATTGATTAAATCAAAGATTCAAGCATGAATTAATCATATGCTTTAACATGATTTTTTTTTTTTGGACAATAAAAAAATTTTGCAATTATCATGGAGATGTTGGTGAGCAAATAAAAAGAAAATGGTGAAAAAAAAAAATATGGCTTGGTTACAAAACAATCATGTTAGAACTTGGGAGCATTATAGTTGCTTGGCAAACATAAAGCATAATTCACTCCTAAATAGCAATTGATTGAACCAAAATGAGGCATGCCATGAATAGAAGCAATATACCTCTATCATGCTCTTAAATGAGTGAAGGTGAATTGAAGATGATTGGTGCCAAGCAATCAACACAATGTGCATAGTAAAATTATCATCAAAATAATGTAAGTCCCTTGTAGACTATAAGCTATGTTCAAAGATAATGAAGAGTGTGTGATTTTTAGCATCCATGCAAATTGTTTGACTGGAACAATCCATAAAGGGCATGAATGATTGTGACAATTCATACACAAGCATATGCTAAGGACTTGTGGGTTTCAATGTAATGTGCTTGAAGTGATTTCAATAAAATGAACTTCATGCAAGTAATACAACTCAAGTGAAGACAACGAATGTCACAACACCGTTACAATCAATCATTATCCAATGTCGAGAAAATACACTGGTTCGTTATAAGTAAAGATTGATGATACTACAATAAGTGCTAGCACCTACAAAATATGTAGCAAGAGCTAGTGAATGTTGCAATGCTTTTGTAGTCAACCATCATTCAACATCAAGCAAATATATTGGATCTCTACAAGCAAATGTGAAAGATCTGCAATACATACATTCTCTTTACAAATACGAATGTATGTATAATATTCCACTTATGGGTAGATGTAGAAGGACTTCAGTAAATGCAGTATCCTGAAGTAAATTTCAGTCTATAAATGAATACATTTACCTGTATATGAGCAACAATAACAAATGTACTGAAAAGGCCAATGACTGTAATCACCTATTGTACACCTAACATGTCATCCACAAGAAAGTCATAAAGGAGTTACAACGGATACAAGCATACACAACTAAAGGCAGGAGATTAGTTAGTGTGCTACGATCCACCTACAGAAATCAACAAATAGTGCACGACAGTCTACCTGTACGAAACAGCGAATAATTCTATTCAGAAGCTGCTACGCCACGCCACCGGATCTGCAACATTCGTACAAGCAGACAGAAGGTGTCTACAAATACTTTCAAAATACTCCCACACAAGTGCACCGTAGTTTGTATACACATAGGTACACTAAAGAGGAAAATATATTCTTAACCCGCATGGGCCCCGGCGAGCGTGTTATTGGTACACACGCGATGTCTAGGGATGCTGCGCGGGTTATCAAATTTTAAACCCGATCCTCCTTGGCAGGTAAAAAGGAGTCGACATTATTTAATCATAAAATGCCCCCAAAATCGCATGAGCCCCGGCGAGTGTGTCATTGGTACACACGTGATGTTTAGGGATGCTGCGCGGGTTGACAAGTGAATTCAAATTCGAAACCGATCATTCTATACAGGTCAATAGAAGTCGACAGGGCTCGAACCAACAAACAAATATACGGTTGTGGCGACTGTTATATTTATCTGAACACATTCATATTAGGCCTTCAATGCCTATAACAATGAGAATTCACTATCAAGAGCATAAAAGCCTATGAAACCCGATCCTCTGTCGACAGCCCGACAGAGTGACAAGGTTCAATCCATAAAGGAAAATGACCCCTAACACCCCGATGATGGCCGTGTTGAATGTTTATCTCAACCGGAGGGGTTCATAAATACTTTCAAATGTCTCCCAAAAACTCCACAAAGTCCAAAAATCTCAAAATCTTAAAAATCCAAAAATATTTAAAATTGAAATAAATTCATCAAAATGCTTAAAACAAAATCCATCCACCATCCGCAACAGTTTGCCGAGGTGGACAAATAAAAACTACTCTAGCTCACAAAGAGCCAAATGCCTAGTAAAAAATATCACTAAGATCCATTCTCAAGATAATCTCCTGCTAGTAAGGACGTGGTACGTGTCCTCTAACCGGCGGTTTGCCTCCAAATGGCACCGCGGGATAAACAGTTATGACCCGGGGCCCTCTGAACCGAGTGGTTTTGCCGCCAAATGGCACCACGAAATACCGGTTATGGCCAGCGCCGATACGCTCCTTATTGGCATCAAATCCTTGAGATATGAATCAATAGGATATGATCGATAGGGTACAAAGCTCTCTGTTAGCTAAGGTAGATTCAATTTTTTCCCCTTAGACAAACATTCAACCCCGGTCTACAAGGTTCCTTTGGACGAAGCAACCCATGGCTGCCGACAAGGATCCTTCTGTCAGGTTGGGTCGACTACCTTCTCTGACTAAGTAGACCAGGGACCATGATGGCCCGGGACGATGGAACCATAGGATCTTGATCGGGTCCATCATCCATTCCCCCACCATCCGCTTTAAGTGCAAGATGGTGAAAATTTCCATTTTTAAATATCAAATCTGCCCAAATTTCCAAACTTTCAAATATTTCCAAATCAATACCCATTCCTGCTACTATAGCCAAATAACATGTATCTATACGTATCTGATTGACGACTAGCCTTAATCGAAAGTTCTCTCTCGTGATCGGGAGAGGTAATTAACTATAGGTGCTTGCGCCTATAGGAAACCAGAACTCAGATCATAAAGTCCTCACAAAATGAGGGCGAAATCTCTGGGTAGTGTCTTATCTACAAACCCATCTGCCTTCCAAAATTTACCTCGGAACTTAGTTCGTTAAAACTCCCTCGCCGAATAAGAAAAGCGGGCGGAGGTCGGGGCCGAATTTTTGGAGCCCACAAGAGCTAAGGCTTCCAACTAAGAGGTCTAAGGTTCGAGTCTCTGTATATGCGTTGTGTGTGTGAGTTTGCCTTAAATGGCCTAAATGTCCAAAAAAAAAAAAAGCAGATGAGATGATAAGAAAATAGTCAGTCGCTCATCCTCTCCCCCCACCATATGGCCACGAAAATGCACCCAAGCTTCCTCTCGGCCATGAGAGCCAACGACATGGACCGCCTCTTTGCGCTGCTCGAGGAAGACCGAACACGGTTCTACGGCATGACCGTTAAAGGGAACACCATACTCCACATCGCCGCAAGCCTCGGCAACGGCTGGCTCATCGTCGAGGCGTCCAATAACTCCGAATGGGACCTCCTGCTGCACCAGAACTTAAAAGGCGACACGATCCTCCACTGCGCCGCTCGTGCAGGGCACGACCGCATCCTATCATTGTTGATCGATCATGAAGAATTACGACATATGACGGGAATGCAGAACCGGCGCGGGGATAGTGCTCTGCACGAAGCTGCACGCGGCGGCCATGCCAAAGTTGTCCGGCAGCTTTTAGCTGTCGGAGAGAATATGGCCTCGATGATTAACGGAGATGGAGAGTCGCCACTTTATCTAGCAGCGGTGAGGGGCTCACTGGAGATTGTGGAAATGTTGCTCGGATGCACGGTGGTGGATTATAGAGGACCTCAAGGGCAAACTGCTCTGCATGCTGCCGTCTATCGAAGCTATGGTAACCGCCATGAAATTTCCATTTCTATATGATCAACACCTTTGTCAATTAAATTTTTGAAGAATATTTGCAGGATCAAATCACTAGTATAAATTTATTAAAAAAAAAAAACGGTATGTAAAACTATAATCATTAGATCAAATAATAATAACATAAATGATTTGAGAAATATATGATAAATAAGAAAAATAACATCCAATTATGCATACTTGTCAAGTTAATTAAGTCATTATGAGAACTTGAGTCATATTCAACAAATCATCGAGTGTAAACTAACTTGATCGCCTATGACCCAGAAGTCACTTGAAATCACGATCAAACCAACAAGCCACTCAAAATCAGATCTTATAAAATCACCCAAAAATCAACCTTACATGATGTTGCTGATTAATAGACATTACAAGCCATACTCATCTTAAAAAATGCTTCTCTTGTCAAATTCTTTTAAATAAAAAATTTGATAATTTATTTTGTCTAGTAATACAAACCTTTCTTTTTTCCAGCTGAAACTGAGAATTTGACTTGAAATTAGATTGAAAAGAACATCCTTAAGTACAAGCTAATAAGAAAAAGCTTTCAAGTTCTTCCAATATTGCGGAGATGGGCAAACAAACTAAATGCCAAATATTTATCTATTTTTGTATGCTGTGATAGCTAATTGCTGTAAAGTCTTCAGATGCTGTGAAGATGTTACTCGACAAAATGCCGGAACTAAACCTAAAAATGGATAACTCCCTAAGCTCCCCCATTCACTATGCGGCTTCCCTTGGAGATGTAAACATGGTGCGTCTTCTGCTACAAGCGGACGCTACAATAGCTCATCTCTTGGACGATCATGGCCTATCAGCCATACACATCGCAGCAAGCAAGGACTATGCCAATGTTATCGATGAGATACTCCACCATTGCCCTGATGCCAATGAGCTCACTGATATTAATGGCAACAATTTTATTCATGTTGCCGCAAAGAAGAGAGCGACAACAGTGGTGAAACAAGTTCTTAGTAATCCTTTGCTCAGACAGAGCACAAATGAGATAAATCATCAGGGAAACACACCATTACATCTGGCTGCAATGAACTGCAACCGGGAAATCGTCCACCTTCTGTTGTCATATAGCAGAGTCGACACAAATGTTATAAACCGCAAGGGTCTCACTCCCCTTGATATAGCCTCATCGTGTGCTAACTCCAATATTCGCCTCAGGATGGTACGTATAACTTCATATCAACAATGAATTCTTTCTAGCAAAAAAGATGCAACCTTTAGCGACAAATCAAACTCTTTCTAATGGAACTATTTTAAATATTCATTTGCAGAAGAATATGTGTGAAGAATTGACCTCTGCTGGTTCCAAGTTTGGCGCTCACCGTATGGACATCTTGATGGGTAAGGATCAACGAAGGCCAGAAGAGGAGCTTAATTGATATAGAACACTGGCAAGTAACATGACAATAGTGGCAGTACTCATTGCAACAGTTACATTTGCAGCTGCTTTTACCTTGCCTGGAGGTTACATCAATGATGACAGTTACCAGGAACAAGGCATGGCGATTCTTGCCAAGAAATTAGCTTTCAAGTTGTTTCTTATCTCCGACACCATTTCAATGATAAGCTCTATTAGCGTTACCTGCTTGTTAATTTGTTTCTTATCTCTTTAGATCACGACATAAGATTGCACTCCATCATTACGGCCATGAAGTTCATGTGGGTTGCACTAGGAGGGATGTTGGTAGCGTTCTCCATGGGAATCTATGTGGTCTTGGTCTCAAAATGCAGATGGTTAGCTTTTTTTATTTGTGGAATGGTTGCTTGTGTTCCCTTCATGGCTTGTATGACAGCTTTTTTTACCAACTTTTGGTTTTATTAAAAGCTGGTGCAGAATGACAGAAATCAAAAGAGCATAAAAATAAAAACTTCAATCTTCAAGGTTAACATGCACATGCCCCGTTGGATGGTGGTTGATTTTGTCACACCCGCTAGTTCAGCAAAATGTGGGGAACCTCCTGTATAGTATATTTTCACAGAGTATTCTTTCTGGGACTTTAATTTCCATCTATATGAACTTATTCAGAAACTGGGAAAAAGAGCAGGAAAGGCAGGCATCGAACTCGGTTTTCATGATTTATTATTATTATTATTATTATTATTATTATTATTATTATTATTATTGATACGTTATCATGAAATTATCTTGATTGGGCATGAATCTCGATGCAAAACCTAACTCGGAAACTTAAAAAAATTAATTTCGGGAGCACCCGAACTCCGATTTTAGCGAGCTTATAGTCAAACTGAGTGTCTCGGAAATACAAACCAAACGACACCAAGATCAACCCAATCCGAGCCCAAATGAGTCCGAATCAAGGACCCGAAGCACTGTTGGAAGGTTCAAACCGCAATTTGGGTTACCAAACGGTCTCCGATTTTAACGAGCTTAAACTTGAATCGAGCGGCTCGACGAGAAGAATCCAACGAGCCCAAGATCGCCGAATTCCGACATCATTAAGGCCTCCAAATGTCCAATAAACGGTGCACGATCGAAGGGTTCAATATCGGCCGTCCATTCAAACCACTCCCTATTCGCCCATGACCTCACACCTATTTACGAGTCATGCCACTCCAGAAAAAATTGAAAGCCCTCATTCTACACAAAGGGGACTCAAGGGAAGAGAGAGAAGAAGAAGAGAAGAAGGAGGAGAAGGAAGAAGCTCCTCCTCGACCCCCGCCGGAGCTCTTCTCGCCGCCTGAAGGCGTCAGAACTCTGCCGGATTTTCGGGAAACACCGGGAATTTGCAGAACTTTGTAAACTTGCTTCAAGTTGTAATCTGATCGTCCTGATTTGTGAGACGAATCAGTTTCTTATAATTTACAGAAACACTAGTGAAATTTTACAACTGGGCGAGGCCCCGTGATTTTTTCCTTTTTTGGGTTTTCCACGTAAAAACTCTGGTGTTCATTTCTCTTTTTCCATTTGTGTACTGAATACTAGTGTCACGCTGAGACGAATATTTTCTAACTCTACTGCCGCTTATATTCTAGCACGCAACAATTATTATTATTATTATTAATTTACATGATGTCTTATTTGTTGATTTTGAATTGTTTTCGAAAATCAAATCAGATTTATTTTGAAAAGATTTGATATTCAATTAATATATTATTTAGAGAATTGATTATTTCTCTAAATTGTAGATTTTTTTTTTCTCTAAATTGTAGATTTGATTGTGATTTTATTAGGGATTAGGTTTCAAAGTTTTTTCTTAGTTTAGTTTATCTCAAAACTATAAAATAGAGTACATGGGACTGTTGTTGTATGTAAGAGAGAGAGAGAGAGAGCTTGAGGGCTATTGTAATTCTCTTGTTCTCAAATTTAGTGAAATCATCCTATTCTCCTCTCTCTGGATGCAGACATCTTTACAGAACTATGTAAATCATTATATTTATTATATTTGTATTGTGATTTTATTTTCATTGTGATTATTTGCACAACATTATTAGGATATTTGGTTTACAATGATGGTATTCTCATGATCCATAGAATCTAAAGATGACATCAAAGAACTATAAGGGATCATCTTGATGGAGGAATTGATGATTCAAGGAGGGCCAGCCGGCCTATTACTTTTTATCTAGCCCCACCAACAATCTCCTCAGGTTCCTTGTCTATAAACTGTACCATAATAAATTAGTATTATGCAGCAAGGGTAATATACCCATGTTCATATATAATAAAATGAAAATGCTTAGCTTATTTGCTTGGGCCTATTAGAGGTCACCATGCCCATAAAGATCATGGGCATCACAATAGGGCGAGCAAGCTCAACAATGCCCTTGATAAAACTCAGTAGCTTCATGCTTATTCTATGTTGCACCATACATCAAAAAGAAGCTTGCAGATTTGAACCTGCAAAAGAAAAAAAAATTGTAATGAGTTGGTGGATGTCTTGATACTTGTACTTCATGCTTGTGGCTTCTTTGATTAATGGATCAAATCCTCTCACCTCCATCATGTATGGAGGCTTGGTTGAAGTCAAACAATGTAAATCTTGGTATCTCATATATGTGTGTTTGATCTCTTTTGTATTTATTTATGACACATATATTCATACACGCTCATGATGTTTTTTCATAATTGTATTGATGTTTTCATTACAATTATTTGGTATTAGAGCTAAGTTGTGAATTTGATGGTCATGAAGTTCACATTAAGAATTTTGACGGCCTACAAAGTTTTTCTCTTCAGAAAGCTAAGATTTGTTGGTTTATTTTTTTGAACAAGATTATTGTGAAGCCATGCATGGGGTGTTTGGTGTGTCGATGATGATGAATGATAAAGATAAGGCATTGATGGACAAAAAAGCACAACTAGAATTGCTCTACTTTTTTAACAAGAGCCAAGGGGATAAAAACCCTTTTAGGTAGGGGTGTTTGTTAAGAGAGTTCCTACTTAGCTTTTGCATGTTTTATATTCTTACAACTTGTATAGTTTTGATAATTATAAATATTATTGTTCTAATTATTATTTTCTTCTAACAATTTTTTGAAGAATATTTTTGCTCTTGTGTGGACTAACATTTCAGGATAATCGTACTCCAGACAAATGAAGACTTCAAATCAAATTCAACATAAGTTAGTTTGTAAATTAAAGTCTGTATTTTTTCACTTTATTAAGTCTGAGAGAGTGTGATTGTAATTGAGTAACCTAGCGCACGCACACACACACACACTAAGGGAGATCCTTAAATGTCAAATTTTTTATACTGATCGTACGGGACGAACTAAGTTCGTACGGGACGATCAAGTCAATTATACCCCTCGGAGAGCAATTGAACGAACATGAAGCAAGAAATTTTTTCTAAGTCCTGATCGTTTAGACGAATTTTTCCAGTTCGTCCATAGACGATGTCCTCGATCTAACTTCTCACTTCATGCTGTTCGTCTAGACGAAATGCCTAATTCGTCCCTGGACGATGATCTCTGACTTCACAATTTTAATTATCGTCCAGACAATTTTACCCTGTTCGTCCCCGGACGAAGTGCTCTGGATTCATGCTTCGTACTGTTCGTCTAGACGAACATGAACATTTGTCCCAGGACGATGTTCTCTGTTCCTTAAACATATGGACCTTCTGCAGTTATGTTTCAACGAGGCTTTAAAATAATCGTTCGTACCGGACGAACATAATTCGTACGAGATGATGATCGGGTACGAAGTCATTTCATCCCAATGCACATAGAGTTCGTATGCAACAGTTTTACACTATTTATACGTACAAAATTATGATCGTACAGGACAATTAAGTACGCACAAATTTGAAAAATTATAGTTTTTTGACGATTTTTCGTGTCTTTCATATAAAAGGTCAACTTAAAACTGTTTCTTAAAATTTTTTGTCCACTGGTCTTCGTGCAAACTGAAGAGAGATTGAAGGAGAGAGTGTGAGAGAGTGTTTGAAGGAGATTTCTTACCACTGGAGCGTGAAAGATTAACTTGGTACTCAAAGGTAAGGATCTTTATTTTTAAATTATGATTACTTCACTCTTTTCTCTTGTCATTGCAGATTTCTCGTGAGAAGATCTTGTCAAGAAGATTCGGTTCTCTGCCGACACTCGAGGAGTGTGAACAGCGAAGGATACTCTACCTACACTTGCATACACTTGGAGAGTGTGAACAGCGTAAGGTTCTCTGCCTACACTTGGAGAGTGTGTGCAGTGGTAAGGTTCTCTGCCTACACTTGGAGAGTGTGAACAATGGGAAGATTCTCTGTCACGACCCGACCCGACGGGAACGGATCCCGCCCGAGCCGGATCGCGACAGATCCTTCTAATCTAGGATATGGCTTTGGAATTTGGTTCTGAACTGAATCTTCCGAAATAATTAACTCAACAGACACACAAACACAGAACAACAGAGCTACTATAAGTCACCAAATGCAGCGGAACAAAACATCTATATTTTCTTACTTTTCCTCAAAACAATCATCTACAAATACGGTACATGGCTAGCAGAATAAACACAGAAGAAAAGCCATGACCGTACAAAAATCAAAAGTAAAACAATACCTATACGGATCAGAACTCAGAACTCTACTCCTGGACTTCCTTCCCTTTCCCAGAACCTGAAAACCACCAGAAAACAAGAGTGAGCTCAACAGCTCAGCAAAGCAACAGACCTCCAATCAAAATTCTCAGAATCCAAAATCAAACTCATCAGACAGAAATCCAATCAGAACTCAGAACAGAATTAGATCTCGAATTAGAACAGAATCAAATCAGAACTCATACGGACATATATCAAATCAGAATCAGAGTCGTACAGATCAGATCACCTCAGAATACAAATCAGAACAGAATAAATCAACAGAGTCAGAATCGTACAGAAATCAGAAATTCAGATTATATCGGAACAGAATTGTACGGAAACAGAAGTCAGAAATCAGAAACAGAACAAATCAGAATCACAATTGCTTACAGAACAGATACAGAAATCAGAATCAGATCAAATCAGATATCAGATATCGAATATTTAATTCATAGCTAAATGCCCTGACACTGACGGAATCTCTACGAATTTCGGCCCCTTATGCCTCCCTTCCCAGACACTGACTGAATCGCATAGGATCCAGGCCCCTTATGCCTCCCTTTGTGCTTACGGCACCAGAACAAATATGCTTATAGCACCAGAACAGAATTCATCGGATCCGGAACAGAACATATATCAGATTTCAGATTGAGCTCATTTCAGATTTCCCAGACACTAACTGAATCTCATAGGATTCAGGCCCCTTATAACTCCCTTTTTATAGCTTATACACATAGCATTTCAATTCAGAAGAAATCCGGGCAAATCCGAAATCAGACAAAAATCGGGCAGCACAACGGCAGTAGACAGAATTTACACAAAATTTCCTGCAAAGAAAATTTATCAAATTCGCACAGAATATAGATAATCACATTCCAGAACATTTATTCTACTGCACAGAGAATTTACCATTTCACAGAAAATTGTAGTCTACGAAAAACTCCGCCGAATCAAAAATACCCGGACAAAAATCTTCGGAAAATAACCAAAATGTGCACACTCGGCACGTCAACAATATACGGAAAGTTACGCGGTAAAAACTGAACTGATCAAAAGATACGGACGAAAAACCGTAACGGAAACAAAATCCGGACAGAATATATCGCCAAACTCGACGGAACTGAAAATTGAGAAAGGCAGAATGTGCCTTACCTCGCGTACAGCAATATTCTGAACAGTCACTTCGGACGAAAACGGCTCCGCGTCGCCCGAAAATCAACTTTTCTCCAAAAATCCTCGAGTTTCTCTCTCCTCAGATATTTTATATTTTTAATTCTGATTTTCTCTCTCTTCAAAACGACTGATTTCAGCTTTATAATCTTCAGATCGGCCCGGCCGATCGCCAGATCGTCCCGGGACGATCAGACCAAAATTCGATCGTCCCGATCGCCCTGGACGATTCCCAGAACTATGCTCAGGCCGATATTTTCTACAGTGCCGATCGGCCTGGACGATGTCCAAATCGGCCTGGACGGTATGTACAAAAAATCACCTGGAGCAAAACTGGGCAAAATCTGGAGCAAACTTTCCACTGATCGTCCCAGGACGATCCAGATCGTCCTGGACGATCCTGGAGCAGATTTTTGATATTACAATCTCCCCAACTTCAAAAAAATGTTGTCCTCGACATTATCCAATCCAAACACAGTCAGAACAAGTACGGATACGACCGTCTCATATCAGACTCCTTTTCCCAAGTTGCTTCTCGTGTAGTCCGGTGCTTCCATTGGACTTTAACCATCGGAATCTCTTTATTTCTTAACTTTCGGACGTCGTACGCTAAAATCAACTCTGGCTCTTCCTTATACGCCAGATTCTCCTGAATCTCCATCTCATCAGCTGATACCTTCTTCCCAGAGTCTGAAACCCACTTTCTCAGAGTGGATACGTGAAATACATTGTGCACATCAGGCATCGAATCAGAAAGCAACAGTCTGTAAGCAGATTTTCCAATTCTTTCCAAAATCTCAAACGGTCCAACATACCTTGGACTCAGCTTACTCACTTGACCAAATCAGCTCACACCCTTCATCGGGCTGACTTTGACATATACAAAGTCACCAACTTGAAACTCAACGAATCTGTGCTTCTGATTATAATACTTCTGCTGTCGATCCTGAGCCGCTTTCAATCTTTCTTTTATCAAACTGATCTTCTGAGCAGTTTCATCAGCAAAAGTGGCACCCAAAGCCTGTCTATCTCCGAGCTCAGTCAAAGTCAAAGGAGTACGGCACTTCCTGCCATATAGAGCCTCGTACGGTGCCATTACCAATACTGGACTGAAAACTGTTGTTGTAAGCGAATTCAATCAGCGGAATATGATCTTCCCAGCTTCCGCCAAAGTCCAGAACACAAAGCCTCAACAGGTCTTCCAGCACCTGAATGGTCCTCTCAGACTGCCCATCGGTCTGAGGATGAAAGGCTGTATTGAAATGCAGTTTCGTACCCAAGCCTTGCTGAATATCTTTCCAAAGTCTGAAAGTAAACCGTCCGTCTCGATCAGAAACAATCACTCGAGGCACACCATGCAATCTGACTATTTCCTTCACATAAATCTGTGTCAAACGATCCACCGGATCGGTCTGTCTGATCGGAAGAAAATGGGCTGACTTCGTCAATCGATCTACGACTACCCAAATGGCATCATGTCCTTGCCGTGATCGAGGAAAACCCATCGCAAAGTCCATCGTCACCTCCTCCCACTTCCACTCCGGGATATGCAACGACTGCAACAGTCCACCTGGTCGCTGATGCTCTGCCTTCACCAACTGACAAGCTTCGCATCTCGACACAAATTCTGCCACATCCTTTTTCATCCCAGGCCACCAGAACAAAAGCTTCATATCAGCATACATCTTACCACTGCCTGGATGAACAGTGTAGCCAGAATGATGAGATTCATACAGAATCTCCCGCCTCAAATCTCCGAACACAGGTACCCACAACCTGTTCTTACAGAAAATAGCACCAGAATCAGAAATTCGAAGTTCAGGAGTCTTACCAGATCCAATCTGAGCAATCAATTTCGAATAATCAGAATCTGAATTCTGGGCTTCTTGAATCCGTGCTTCTAAAGAAGACTGAATACTCATCTGAGCCAACTCCAAATCACTGGAGGAAATCACCTCCAACTGCAATCGCTCCATGTCTCGAATCAGGAAATCATCACAAGTAAGCTGCAAACCTGATAATCCAGAAGACTTCCTGCTCAGAGCGTCCGCTACCACATTAGCCTTCCCAGGCTGATACTGAATAGTCAAGTCATAGTCCTTGATCAACTCGAGCCATCTTCTCTGTCTCAGATTCAGATCCTTCTGAGTGAAAATGTACTTCAGGCTCTTATGATCAGTAAAGATCTCACATCTGACGCCATACAGATAATGACGCCAAATCTTCAGAGCAAAAACAACAGCAGCTAACTCCATATCATGTGTCGGGTAATTCTTCTCATGTGGTTTCAACTGTCTCGAAGCATAAGCAATTACCCTTCCATTTTGCATCAGCACATAACCCAAACCTTTCAGTGAAGCATCACTGAACACCTGAAAACCGTCCGTACCTGACGGAAGTGCCAACACTGGAGCTGAAGTCAGACAATCTTTCAATTTCTGAAAACTAGCTTCACACTCCGGTGTCCAAACAAAAGCTACTGACTTCTGAGTCAGTCTAGTCAAAGGCGTCGAAATCTGTGAAAATCCCTTCACAAATTTCCTATAATATCCGGCCATGCCCAAGAAACTACGTACCTCAAATACCGTAGTCGGCCTTGGCCAATCAGCAACCGCCTGAATCTTTCGGGGATCCACAGAAATACCTTCTCCACTCACCACATGCCCCAGAAAAGACATACTCTTCAACCAAAATTCACACTTGGAGAACTTGGCATACAGCTGATGCCGCCTCAGAGTCTCCAACACAATCCTCAAGTGTCTGGCATGATCATCCTCAGAAGCAGAATATACCAGAATATCATCAATAAAGACGATCACAAACTGATCCAAAAACTCCCTGAATACTCGGTTCATCAGATCCATGAAAATTGCAGGCGCATTGGTTACCCCAAAAGGCATAACCAAAAACTCGTAGTGCCCGTACCGAGTACTGAAAGCAGTCTTCACTACATCCGCTTCCTTCACCTTCACCTGATAATATCCAGATCGCAAGTCAATCTTCGAAAATACTGAAGATCCGGAAAGCTGGTCAAACAAGTCGTCAATCCGAGGTAAAGGATACTTGTTCTTGATCGTGACCTTGTTCAAATCTCTGTAATCCACACACATACGGAGTGTCCCGTCCTTCTTCTTCACAAACAAAACAGGTGCTCCCCAAGGCGAAACACTAGGACGGACAAAACCTCTGTCAACCAACTCCTGAAGTTGAACTTTCAACTCAGAAAGTTCTTTCGGTGCCATCCTGTACGGAGCTTTTGATATAGGAGCTGTACCCGGAAAAAAAAACATCGATAGAGAACTCCACCTCTCTATCCGGAGGGTAAACCAACCAACTCCTCAGGAAAAACATCAGCAAACTCCCGTACCACTGGGATCTCAGAAACAGAACCAACCTCCAGGTTCAAATCCCGCACCGAAGCCAAAAACACTGGGCATCCTTTCCTCCACATTCTGCTCACCTCCAACGCAGAAATCAAACTGGAAAGAACAACTCGTAATCCCTGAAATACAACTCTCTCTCCAGCCACAAGCAAACTCACTTGCTTCTTCAGACAGTCAATCTGAGCCTCATACCGACTCAGCCAATCCATTCCCAAAATCACGTCATAAGACGAAATCGGCAACAAAATTAGACTAGCTTTCCACTTCTTGCCAGCAATGTCAATCTCACACAAACAAAATTTCCGAGCAATCAAAGGATTTCCAGCCGGTAAAATCACAAACAAAGAAACCGGTAAAACCATCGAATCCGAATGTAAAGTCTCAAAACATCGCTCAGATAGAAAAGAATGACTCGCTCCAGAGTCAAACAAAACACGACAGGGCTGATCAGAAATGTAAACCGTACATGTCACATCATTCGGAGCATCACGAGCTTCTTGCTGACTCAGGCTGTAAACTCGTGGCTGAACTGGAGCAGGAGCTGAAGCAACAGAACTACTCTGCTCTCTCTGAATAGTAGGTGGTCTCCGTGGTCCAGAACTAGTACTACCACCTCTACCAGAAAATCCCTCAGGACGAGGAGGAACAGTCCTTGGTCTTCCTGTTGAACTGACAGGTCTGACAGAACTCTTTGATCGGTACTCAGAACGCCGATCAAATCCAGCCTGTGGACATTCTGCAATCCTATGTCCCGGCTGACCACATCTGAAACAAAGACCAGCCATCCTGTAGCACTGGCCATGGTGTCGCCGTCCACAACTCTGGCACACAGGTGCCGAACTAACAGATCCAGAACTCGTCGTACTGGTAGCAGTACCAGACGATCCTCCACTCCTCCTGGAATCGACAGATCCAGAACCAGCTATAAGTGTCCTCTTCCCAGGTAATCAAAGAGTTCAGCCTGCCCTGAAATCTGGCTGCTTGTTGGCCTTCCCACCAGTGCTCAGCCTCTCCATCCAACAGAAAAACGGCCAACGGAACCTTCCTGTCTGCAGGACACTACATCCCGTCAAAAGTCTTTTCCAATCTCCTCAGCCACTCCTCGGCTGCTCTGGGCTCAACAGCACCCTCAAATCTCGTAGGCTTCAACCTCAAAAATAACTGCAGGTGTCGATCAATGTCCTCAGATCTAACAGTAGAAGCTCTGCTCTGGGTCTCGCTCATCATCTGAGCAACAAGCGTAGCAAACTGAGACAATGTATCTGCACCGGCCACTGGGGCTGTACTCCCCACTGGTGCTGCCTGACTAGCACTCTGTCCGTCTGTCATGTCTGGGTCTGGCTGATCCATACAGAAAATCCAGAAAATCCGGAAAACTATCACAAAAATAACACAAAAACAACACAATAAAAAGCCAAATGACCCAAAACTACCCCCGGACAACTCACTGATCACTTCCTATAGCTCTGTCTTACAATCCAACCAGTTTCTAAAATCAGTGCTCTGATACCACTAAAGTTTGTCACGACCCGACCCGACGGGAACGGATCCCGCCCGAGCCGGATCGCGACAGAACTTTCTAATCCAGGATCTGGCTTTGGAATTTGGTTCTGAACTGAATCTTCCGAAATAATTAACTCAACAGACACACAAACACAGAACAACAGAGCTACTATAAGTCACCAAATGCAGCGGAACAAAACATCTATATTTTCTTACTTTTTCTCAAAACAATCATCTACAAATACGGTACATGGCTAGTAGAATAAACACAGAAGAAAATCCATGACCGTACAAAAATCAAAAGTAAAACAATACCTATACGGATCAGAACTCAGAACTCTACTCCTGGACTTCCTTCCCTTTCCCAGAACCTGAAAACCACCAGAAAACAAGAGTGAGCTCAACAGCTCAGCAAAGCAACAGACCTCCAATCAAAATTCTCAGAATCCAAAACCAAACTCATCAGACAGAAATCCAATCAGAACTCAGAACAGAATCAGATCTCGAATTAGAACAGAATCAAATCAGAACTCATACGGACATATATCAAATCAGAATCAGAGTCGTACAGATCAGATCACCTCAGAATACAAATCAGAACAGAATAAATCAACAGAGTCAGAATCGTACAGAAATCAGAAATTCAGATTATATCGGAACAGAATTGTACGGAAACAGAAGTCAGAAATCAGAAACAGAACAAATCAGAATCACAATTGCTTACAGAACAGATACAGAAATCAGAATCAGATCAAATCAGATATCAAATATCGAATATTTAATTCATAGCTAAATGCCCTGACACTGACGGAATCTCTACGGATTCCGGCCCCTTATGCCTCCCTTCCCAGACACTGACTGAATCGCATAGGATCCAGGCCCCTTATGCCTCCCTTTGTGCTCACGGCACCAGAACAAATGTGCTTATAGCACCAGAACAGAATTCATCGGATTCGGAACAGAACAGATATCAGATTTCAGATTGAGCTCATTTCAGATTTCCCAGACACTAACTGAATCTCATAGGATTCAGGCCCCTTATAACTCCCTTTTTATAGCTTATACACATAGCATTTCAATTCAGAAGAAATTCGGGCAAATTCGAAATCAGACAAAAATCGGGCAGCACAACGGCAGTAGACAGAATTTACACAAAATTTCCTGCAAATAAAATTTACCAAATTCGCACAGAATATATATAATCACATTCCAGAACATTTATTCTATTGCACAGAGAATTTACCATTTCACAGAAAATTGTAGTCTACGAAAAACTCCGCCGAATCAAAAATACCCGGACAAAAATCTTCGGAAAATAACCAAAATGTGCACACTCGGCACGTCAACAATATACGGAAAGTTACGCGGTAAAAACTGAACTGATCAAAAGATACGGACGAAAAACCGTAACGGAAACAAAATCCGGACAGAATATATCGCCAAACTCGACGGAACTGAAAATTGAGAAAGGCGGAATGTGCCTTACCTCGCGTACAGCAATATTCTGAACAGTCACTTCGGACGAAAACGGCTCTGCGTCGCCCGAAAATCAACTTTTCTCCAAAAATCCTCGAGTTTCTCTCTCCTCAGATATTTTATATTTTTAATTCTGATTTTCTCTCTCTTCAAAACGACTGATTTCAGCTTTATAATCTTCAGATCGGCCCGGCCGATCGCCAGATCGTCCCGGGACGATCAGACCAAAATTCGATCGTCCCGATCGCCCTGGACGATTCCCAGAACTATGCTCAGGCCGATATTTTCTACAGTGCCGATCGGCCTGGACGATGTCCAAATCGGCCTGGACGGTATGTACAAAAAATCACCTGGAGCAAAATTGGGCAAAATCTAGAGCAAACTTTCCACTGATCGTCCCAGGATGATCCAGATCGTCCTGGACGATCCTGGAGCAGATTTTTGATATTACATTCTCTGCCTACACTTGGAGAGTGTGAACAATGGGAGGTACTCTGCCTACACTTGGAGGGTGTAAACGGATGTTGGTTCTCTGCCGCACCGGTTAGTGGTGGAAAATAGTTTTTGTAAAGGCTTCACTGCCTTGCTGTGGGGGCAAAATGAGAGACATTAAGTGGTAATAGTGCAATACTTGAAATGGGAGACTTTAGGGAGTGGATGCAGGTCGTGTTTGACCGAACCACTATAAATCTTATGTCTTTTATTTTCCGCTGTTTTTTTACTTTACAGTTTCCGTTTAAAAGTGTGGTTGAAAAATTGTTTTTTTATAAAAATTTACTAAATTTTTATTGGTTAAAAAGAGGTAATTTTTAATTACCAATTCACTCCCCTCTTGGTTAGCCGCTGAGATATAAGCTTAGGTCTAACAACCTAATTCATATTTAACAAAATTTCAACAGTGTCAATATTTGACACGACCTGAAAATCCGAGTTGAATCCGACCAAAAAATTTCAGGTTAGGGTCAACCCGAACCCGGAAAGGGTTAGGTTCAAGTTCAACAATTTGACTCGTTTCAAAAATCGGGTCGGTTTCGGGTTGACCCTTAGACCCGAAGTTGACCCATTTTTGACACGAACACTCTTTTTGATACGGCAACCTGAGATTGATTTGTTTCTGACCCGTTTTTTACCCGTAAAGCAGATTGACACGTTTTTGGACCCGAAAACTAGTATTTTTTCATGGTCTCAAGTCATTTGGGCTGTGTCGTGTTGACCAGGACCCGAAGAGGGTCGGGTTCGGGTCCGGAAAACTGGCCCGTTTGCAAAAACGGTTTGGATTCGGGTTGACATGAATAGTGCCGGATCAATATTGGGTTCGACCCGAATCCGACCCGTGACCCGAAATTTACACTCCTACTTCTAGGAGATGCCAACGAAGTCAAAATTTAAGTATTTATGCTTAGTTTGGAATAACTTTTTTACTATTTTCTGAAGTAGTTTTCTAATGCTAATCTGCTCTTCTTTGCACACAATATTTGTGTTTTTATGAGTCTACACTTTTAGATATCCAAATTGTCAAAGTTGGGAAAATTGTGTGATAAAAATTTAACATTTGATATTCATCTTGTAAGTCAAGGCATAAATTTTGTGCTTCTTGCAATATAATCTTTAGAATTAACACATAAGTCTGTTATCACGTGGTCTGTCACCCTTTTAAGTTTAAATATTGACATATCACTTGAGCTCCTATTAATTACTTCAATTTGTCATCTATTTGTGGGTAATAAGTAGTTAAAATTTTCAATTATTTATTTTCATAAAGTACGTTGTTCAATAATAAATTTTACATCCTTTCCAATCAACAATGGTTTTAGATATAACCACTTCATTAAAATATAATTTAATTATATGATATTCTCAACAATGATTTTCCAACTGAACATGTAGTATAAAATTGAAAATTTTTATACTAAAAAGCTATTTTAAGAAGCAGTAAGAAAGCTGTCGCAAATGAAACCTATAATTTATTATTATGTTACTACGATATGTTTCTATCTTTTGATTTTTTTTTTTCACATTGTAGTGTAGATAGATGTAAATATGTCGATATGTTTGGTTTGTGTAATCAAAATTTTAATTATTTTAGTGTCCTATTAAACATTTTGCATATTATACTCTCCTATTATGCATGATCAAACCAATTTTTGATAAATTATATAAGCTAAAAGATTATTAGGATATCTTTAATTATTCAAAAGCTATTGGTATAATCTTGATCTTCTAAAATTTACCCATGCTAGTCTTCTTCTATTTATTGGAGGGATAATGCACAAAGTGGCATTTTTAGTATCTTCATATTTATAAAGAAAAAATCACATTTATTTTCATATAAAATTATTAAGTAATATACATTTTTTATTCATAAACTAAGTATTTATTATTTTGACAATGATGATATGAAGCAATTTTAAGAGGATTTTAATATAAATAAGCAAATGATATAATTTTAAAACAAGTATATAAGAGAGATGATTATGATATTTTCTGATTTTTGTAAGAATGTTTTTTTTTTAGATAAATAAAATGTTATTTTAATATTAATACCAATGAATTGAGGTGGAATTTAATAATAACTAATACAATAATATTAATAAATTTAATGATATGTTAATAACTAAACTTAATATTAATTTGCTGTATAATTTAAGAAAACCTTTGAAAATCTTATGAAAATTTTTAATATTACTAAAAAAACTAGCTTTTAACTTCCCTCAACTGTCTTATAGTTTAATAAAATTTATTTTTATTTGGGCGTTTATTTTTTCTTTCTTTAACCATTTCCTTTTTTTTTCGAACATAATTTATATTACAATATTAAGATATAATTTTGTCCTCTGAATTCTGATATTTCACTGAACCCTAAATTTCTCCCCCCCCCCCCCCCCCCCCCCCCCCCCCCAAAATAAAAATAATAATAACTGGATAAATTGATAAAATATATATTATTAAAGTATTTATGTAAAAATCTGGGAATTCAAGTCTTCCTTTCACCAGACTCTACTCAGCATGCAGCTCGAATCTTTGCCCTTAACTACCCTCAACTTGTCGATCGTCGTCGGCAAACTCAAACTTTTATCACCCAAATCCTCCCGGCCATCTCTCTCTCTCTGCGATTCTCTTCCCCCTCGTTTTCTTTGTGTCTGCTTCGATGTCAGAATCCGGAGGACTCTGCAACTGCTGCGCCAAATTCCTGATCTCCGCCGGACTCACCGTCCTCATCGTTTGGATCTCCTTCCGCTTCATCAGACCCCGCTACTACATCGTCTCCTTCGACCTCCCCACCACCAACTCTTCTTCCCTCTTCGCCTCCTTCCAGCTCGAAATCGAGAACAAGAACCGCCAAATCGGCATCTACCATGACGAAATCGCGCTAACCCTCCTCGCCGGCCCCAATCTCTCCTCCCCACTCTCCCACTCTGTTGTCCCCGCCTTCTATCAAGGCCATCTCAAGACGGCCGAGAAGCCCGGTAACTTCAGCGGCATCTCCGGCGGGAATCGGACGCGGATCGCCGGAGATTCGGTGTTCCGTGTTTTGGCTAATTCGGTGTTCCGGTTCAAGGTGCTGGGATGGAAGAGTCGGCACCATGCGGTGAGCGTAGCCGGCGATGTGGAGGTTGATGCTGACGGTAAGAGACCGCGAAGAAGGGTATACGATTGTCGTCTTCCGCTGCTGTGGTTGCTCCGGTTGTTCCGAGTACCTTTTTCCTTTATGCTTTGCTGATCTTGACGTGATGCTTTAGGATTGGGCGGTTGAGATTGAATCACAGCAGCTTTGTTTATAGCTTTTGTAAAAAGAAAAAAACGTAATGCTATTGGATTAGGGGTAGTATTATGCCTAAGAGGTGTTTTCAGGTCTTAAACAAAATCTGTGCTAGATTTCTTTTCTCTCGAGACACTGATGTTAAGAAACTCAGGCTGATTGCCTGGAAGGATACTTGTATTCCTAAGTCTAGAGGTGGACTTGGTATCCCGTCTATGGATTCTCTTTCTTACAGCTTCAACTGCTCTACTATTTTAAGATTTCTGAATGAGGAGAACAATCTTTTGTTTAACTGCTGGCGTGAACGTTACTGCTCTCTTTGGTTACCCTCTAAGAATTCTTCCTCTCTTTTCTGGAAGAAGATTTGTTTAACTGCCCAATCCTCTAAGCATTGCTGGCAGTTCAGGATCCTTTTCAACTGTCATCTCTCCTTTTTGTGGGATCCCTGGTGTTTTGGGAAATCAATTATGGATTTAGTGAATCAAAATGTTGATTCTTCTTGGCTGGATCAGTTGTCGAAGATGCCTGTCTCTCAATTTTTGAATAATGGCACCTGGAATTGTCCATCTAACTGGCCTTCTTTCATTGTTAATCAAATACTTTTGGTACCCATATGGAATTTTGGTAGAACTTGTTTATGGAACTCTGCTGATAATTGCTCCAATACGCTGTTCAGGAAAGAATTTTTTAAAGGGTATCCGGTGGTTAACTGGCATCGTTTTATTTGGCACAAACGTAATGCTATTCGTTTCTCCTCATTTTGTTGGATGGCTGTGAGAAATGGACTCAAAACTGCAGATAATTTGTTGAAAAAAGGCATTAATGTTAACCCGAGCTGCTCCTTCTGTTTGGATTTTACTGAAAGCCACAGTCACCTTTTCTTTGAATGCGATTTCTCTTTTAGCATCTTGAATTCTATAATTCCTCATACCCAAACTCTGCTGCTTCGTCCTAACCTGTTTCAGGTCTTTGATCTTATTGAGGAAATTGCCGATAATGCTGTTAGTTTAAACTTCTATTCTATGCTTATAAACATGGCAATTTATTTCATCTGGAGGGCGATCAATGACAGAATTTTTGGAAACATTATTGAATGCCACACCACTGTTTTCAAAAAAATAAAAAAGGCCGCTCTGGCGAAGCTGGATGTTTGGGCTAAAAGACATCTTGTTCTTCACCTTCTGGATTAACTGTATTAAGCTGGTGTTCATGCAGATTGCCTCTGTTTGGTCTATTTCTGTGAATTCTTCTGGTTGGCACATTTGGAAACCAAGCTGCTTCGTTTTGCATCTTCAGACAATTTTGCAGGACAATGATGAGTGCTGTATTCCTGCCTCTTGGAGGGCCTTTTCGGCAACCAGAGGCAACTATTCTGACCATTTCATCGTTCCGGGCCCTTTCGAGTACTACTACAGCTATAACCTGAGTCCTGATCAATTTTGTATACCACAATTTTGTTTTTTTGGTTATTTCCGGGTGGTATAGGTTTTTTTCTTTCTGTATGTTTATTTGGTTTCCTTTCTTCCCAGCTCTGTTTTTTTTAGCTGGTTGTTAGTTTGTAATTGTTATTCTTCATCTTAATAGATGGGCTTTGGCCCCAAAATTTCCCAAAAAAAAAAAAGAAAAAAACGTAATTATTTTTTTAAATGCTTTGACGGCTAATCAATATAATATAAAAAAAAGCAGTGGAGAGAGAGTGAGAGAGTGAGAGAGAGAGATCGATCTTTGTAAATTATTCTTTAGAATGGTTAACTTTTATGATTTGAGATTTTATTTGGAATAAATTCATACTTGTTGCATCCTGGAGTATTCACGGATGTAGAGAAATATATAGTTTAGCGTCTTAGGGTTATACGAAGATCCAGCACACAAGCAGATAAGAGAGAGGGTGTAGCATTCATAAGAGATACCATAATTTTTACGTGGAAACCCCTTAAAAGGGGGAAAAACTATGGGGTCTAGCTCAGTTTGAATGAATCCACTAGTATTTGCAGTCAATTACAAATGAGGTCCTTCCTTGGGAGAAGATCTTGGCTTAATTTTACAAATGTACATCATATAGAGCACATTACATGGTGGGAATTACATATACATGTATGTTTGATCTGCAGGACCATAATCGATAGGTTGGAGGCCAGAAAGACCGTTATCTAGTGATGGAGGTCGGCAGTATTCTGGGAGAACTCTGGGCGTCAGGTAGTGGCCCAGCAGAAGTCCGGGCCTCAGGTGGTGCTCTGGTGGAGCATAAGGCCTCAAGAGGCTGTTAGGCGTAAGTCCGAGCCTTAGGTGATGGCCTGGAGAAGCATAGGGCCTCAAGTGGTGGTTCGGCGGAGCAACGACGTCAAGCGGTGGTCCGGCGGAGGTGAGGGCCTCAAGTGGTGGTCCGGTGGAAGTTCGGGCATCAGGTGGTGGCCTGGTGGAGCACAAGGCCTAGAGTGGTGGTCCGACGGAGCAACGACGTTAGGTGGTGGTCCGGCGAATGTGAGAGCTTCAAGTGGTGTTCCGATAGAAGTTCGGGCCTCAAGTGGTGGTCCGAAGGAGCAACGGCGTTAGGCAATGGTCCGGCAAAGATGAGAGCCTCAAATGGTTGTCCGGTGAAAGCGAGGGCCTCAAGTGGTAGTCCAATGAAGGTTCGGCGGTGGTCCGGCAAAACTCCGTCGGTGGTCGAGGAGGAGCTTCTTCCTTCTCTTCTTTTTGCTTTCCCCTCTCTCAAGAGAAATGAGGGGTCTATTTATAGATTTCTAGTGTCATGACCCGTAAATAGATGAGAAATCAAGGGTAAAGGGGGAGTGCTCGAATGGACGACCGATGTTGAATCCCTTGATCATGGACCGTTTGATGGACATTTGAAGATCTAATTGGTGTCAGAATTCAGTGATATTGGGCTCGTTGGATTCATCTCGTCGAGCCGCTCGATTCGACTATAAGCTCGATATGTTTCAAGACCGTTTGGTAATCTAATTTGCTGTTCGAACCTTTCAACAACGCTTCAAACCCTTGATTTGGACTCATTTGGGCTCGGATTTAGTCGAATTTGGTGTCGTTGGGTTCGTATTTCCGAGACGCTCAGTTTGACTGTAAGTTTGCTGAAATCAGAGTTGAGGTGATATTGAATTTAATTTTTGAAATTTTCGACTTGATTTTGCCTCGGGATTCGTGCACGATCAAGATAATTTTTTGAGGATGTATCAATACTCATATTTGATACTTAAATTTGCATATGATTGTGAATTTAGTTTAGTTGCAGCATTTATGATTATAAAGTTATTATTAAAAAATATTTTTAAAAAATATTAATTATATATATATATATATATATATATATATATATATATATATATATATATATATATATATATATATATATATATATATATTGTAAAAATAAATTTCTAGTAATATAAATTTTTAAAAATTAATTAAAAGATAATAAAAAATAGTAATAAAGAAGAATTGGAATTACAATTTGAAAAATAAACTATTAAAATTTTTTTCCCAATTTGTATATAATTTTAGTTATCTTTTTAGGATTTGTAAAGATATACATTTGATCTTCATGAGATTTTTTTTTTGGATGTTGCAAAATTTAATTAGAAATTTTAGAAATTATTGATTATGCTCTAAAATATATGACTACATCAATCATAAGACCTCATAGCTTTACTATGATTGATAATAATTTTAAAAATTGTACTTAATTAACAAACACCAGCCTCTCATCTATCTTTAATTTGAACATTCAACTTGGCGTGTCTAATCTTAATTAAAGATAGATTAATGAGCCGAGTAAAGGTGATTAGCCTTACCTGATTTGACCTTTAAACGGGTAATTTTAACAAATTTTATTTTTATTTTTTTTATTTATTGTTAATTATTTCAATATTTGTATTGGAATTTTTATCAAATTTTGTATCAAAATTTTGATAAAATTTATCTCAAAGAATTCCTACAAATATTGCATGCATTAAAAATAATTAAATATTTTCGATAACTACACGTTAAAAACTTAAAATTTTACAAAATATATAATGAGTTTTACTGCATAATATTATTATGAATTTCTTTTACCAATTTTTATGAATTTTTTTTGGTTGTAAACATAAAAAACATTTACCTATTTCTAATGCAAATTTTATTTTATAATTATTAATCCACTAAAAAAAATTTAAAGTCAGTCATCAGCCTAAGCCTTAGAGGTAACTATCATAATTAACTTTAAATGAGGCCCAACATTTAAAGGCGAATTAAAAGTTGATGAAAATATTATGCATTAAACATGTAATATCTTAGGAATTTTTAAAAATAAATTTCACCCCCACCTTTGCTTACACTACTAGAAAGTTGTATTTTTTGCAGCAGTTGTTAGAAGTGGTTATAGAACCGCTGTTAAAAACCTATTCTAGCATCGATTAAAATCGGTGTAGTAGCTCCGGTTTAAACTCGCCGCAAATAGCAATACAGAAGCCCTAATTCCATTTTCTGCGTGCGAACTAAATCTCGATCCCCTCTTCTTTTCTGCGCGTGACTCGAGAGGAGCAAAACGGAGCATCGTGGCTGCTGTCGGAGAGGAGCACAGCGCATATCCCGCTCGCATTTTGCTCAGTATTCTCCTCACGCGAAGGCACATCCAGCCGACCTTTCTTAAGTGTGAGTCTCTTCCCCTTCTTCATCATCTTCTTCTTCTTCTCCTTCGTATTCTTCTTCTTCTCCCTCTTCTTAATTCTCATTCTTATTCTTATTTTGTTAATGTAATCCCTAAAATCAGAAAAGTGATCAACATTTAAGGGGCTGTTTGTGTGATGCCCCAAGATCTAACTTGGAAAGAATGTCAAACAATTACTCAAACAATTTACCAGAGTTATCTAAAACCTTCAATTAACCAGTCTATCAAACATCTATGAAATTTAAAACATCAATATACAAGTCGATTCATCTCAAAAATCATGTACAATACTCAGGAACTAAACTATAATCACCAGTACTGAAATCTATCCTGAGTACAAAAGAATCAAAATCAATCAAAAGACAAAAACCTGAAGATCTGGATCAATTCCTATCTTCTGCTCCCCTGCCCTGACCTGAAAATATCAACCACATATAATGAGCTTTACAAAGCCCAGCAGGTCACCTAATACCTATAACTGAAATCAAAGCACGGCTATGCTATCAATATGCATGTCAGTCAATCAAATCATATCAGTCAATGGTCAATGAATCTATGCAACGGAAATCCAATAGTCAATAAAGCCAGTCAATGCAGCGGCAGGCGAATCGATAAATCCAGCTCAATCAATCAGTACGTGAAGTCTCAAGAGAATCCGTCGATCAATCAAATCAATTGTATCGAACCAATCTATCGTATCAAAGCAAATCTCTAGTATCAAGTCGGTAAAATCAATCAGAAAATCAATACGATAAACAATAAGATCAATAATAAAATCAATAAATCCGTCAAATCAATCTAATCAATCTAATCAATGAATCCGTACGATAAATCAATAGCAGCAGCAAGTCAAATCGATGAAGCATCAATGGTATCAATGAGTCTATGAATCTAAGCCGTCCATGTCCATATCAATATCAATGATCAATAATCAATAGTAGTCCATATCAATATCAATGATCAATAATCAATAGTAGTAGCAATGCTCAACGATCAATCAATGAAATCAATTCGATAAGGTCAATCGGAAATCAATAAATTAATGCATATCATTCAATGGTCTTACTAGACAAGCACAAACGCTGGCTATGTTGCTGTTGTAGATGTCTATACGTTGGTTCTATCAAGAAGAGTCGTCACTCTTTTGCCCGTCGGCCGCCCGTCGGCGTATAAAACTCCTTATAACTCCCTCCATGATCCATGATCCATGATCTATGATTTAAAGGAAAGCCCGCCGGCCCACCATCCTGTACAGGACAAGTCTATCTCCAACCAACGTTCAACCATGTTCCCACTTGTCTTTCAGTATCAATAGTCAATAGTCAATTCAATATAAGCAATCTAAAACAATCATATCAATAGTCATGCACATATCAATTCAATCTATCAATTCCAGAAAATTCGGAAATCATACGAAAATCGGGCAGCGTAACGGCAGTCGGTCAAATTTACACAAAAATCCTGCAAAAAGACACAAATTCCAAATCTTTCCAAATTACAGGCGAAGGTCTATGACATCAATACAAGACTATTGCCCTATAGAAATCAAATCAAATCAAGTCCCGATAATTTTCTATTCGATTAAAATCGCGTAGAATCAATTCCGACCGGTAAAATCTTCGTAGAATACAGTCAAATCGTGTACAATAATCATATCTATAACATATTAAAAGTTGTGCGGTGAAAGTTGTGCCAAATCCAAATCACGTCGAAAAGTTGACTACGAAAACACAAAACGAATCATAACTCGGTCAAAACTCAATATCTTTGAAAACAGAAATAGGGTTCGGAGTCCTTACCACGAGATCTTCACTTTTCCCAACAGCAGCGTCGGACGAAAAGCGCTCCGCGGCCTCCAAAACCCAGCTTTCCTCTTTTTCCCTTTTCTTTCTCTCTCTAAAACAGATATTTTGTTTTTTAAAATATTTTCTTTCTCATCAAAACGAGCTGATTTCTTTAAATCAGTTGTCTGATCGGCCCGGCCGATCGCCAAATCGTCCCGGGACGATCAGACCAGAAAAATCGTCCTGGACGATTCCCAGAACTATTCTCAGGCCGATATTTTCTACAGTGCCGATCGGCCTGGACGATTTCCAATCGTCCTGGACGATCCTGAGAGGAAAAATCCAAATCAGAGAGGAACAGTAAGGGAACGAGGTCTCACAGTTTGGTAGCAAGATTTAGGCCGGATCATTTGCCCTGAGATTTGGTTTTGCATTTTGCCGATGTGCTCAAATCCTGTTTTCATTTGCTGTGAAGTTTGGTAGCAGGTTTTAAGACAGATTATTTGCCGTGAGATTTGGCTTTGAATTTTGCCGGTGTGCTCAAATCCTACTATCATTTGCCGTGAGATTTGGTTTTGCCTGGATTTACCACTTAGTCAATTTCGCACAAATTGTCAATTGTGCATGGAGAAATTCTCTTGTTTTTAATCAATATATTGTTAATATCTTCATTAGATTATATAATATGATTATATCATCTATTGTTATTAATCAATATATTGTTAATGCCCGCTGCGATTTTGTAGAATTATCACGGTTTAAACCTCTATTAGAAGTGATATCTACCCCAGCGGTCATAGAACCGCCGCATAATGTGTTTGCAACACATTGCAGTCACAACGGTCGTGCATCGGCTTTGCAACTGCTACAAGAAAATTTGTAGCGGTTAAATCTGCCGGGAAAAGTCTAATTTTAATTGCGATACGGTATCCCTTTTCTATGGTAGTGTTAGTTTGGTTGGTGTGCAAATACGATTGGGAATTCCCCAACCCGTGCTCATTTCCCCTTGAGTATCAACCCTCATAAGTGGGACCCAATCAAGTTTAGGTCAGGAGGTTTTTTAGGTGAGTGTCTCTTTTAGATAAGTCAAGAATTAGTCAGGCTGTCAAATCTCATTTTCGGGGGTGGAAGCAGGTGAATAACCCGTTTCAAAAACATAAATAAATACATTTCATCAAATTTTCAATGTTAAATTTGAAAGCATTACCAATAAATAATAAATATTTTGTAATTAATTTATTTGTTATACTTTTTTTTTAATATGTGCCCTAAAACCTTACACTTGGATGAGTGCTCCAAAGCGAAGAAGACCACAGGGCAACCCGCAACGCTGCAAAGCAGATCATTGATGATGAGAAAACAATACAGAGGAGAGCATTTCTTGGAACCTTTCGGGTGGAAGTGGAAGACTTGACTCCGAAGTACTTCAAGGCTTGCAACGCTGTAAAGCGCAGGGGATGGTAAACCACGGGTTCCAAGAAAATGCATCCATCCTAGCTTCTTTGAACCTTCCCCTGGAAGACTCGACTCCTAAGTAAACCACGGATCGCCCTGCTGCAATGGTATAAAGTATATGGGATGGTAAGAAAAGAGTCGCTCATCCTCTCCCCCCACCATATGGCTCCGAAAATGCACCCAAGCTGCCTCTCGGCCCTGAGAGCAGGCGACATGAACCGCCTCCATGAACTGATCCAGGATGACCCAACACGATTATACGGCATGACCATTAAGGGAAACAGCATACTCCACATCGCCACAAGCCTCGGCAACGCCTGGCTCATCACCCAGTTGTGCAATCAACTTGATTTGGATTTCCTGCTGCACCAGAACTTAGAAGGCGACACAATCCTCCACTGCGCCGCCCGTGCAGGGCACGACAACATTCTTTCCTTGCTCATCAAAAACTGGTTTGGAGGGCTAATGATGGGAGTGTTGAACCAGCGCGGGGATAGCGCTCTGCACGAAGCTGCACGTGGCGGCCATGCTAATGCTGTATGGCAGCTTGTAGCTGCTGGAGATAATATGGCCTCAAAGGTTAACAGAGATGGAGAGTCGCCGATTTATCTAGCGGCGGAGAGAGGCTCAGTGGAGGCCGTGCAATTTTTGCTTGGGTGCGAGGTGGTGGATTATGGAGGACCTCGAGGGAAAAATGCTCTTCATGCTGCCGTCTGTCGAAGCTATGGTAACCGAAATTTCCATTTCTATAAAAGATCAACACCTTTATCAGTTAAATTTTTTTTAAGAATATTTGTAGGATCAAATCAGTAGGATAAATTTATAAAATTAAATAAACTGTAGTGTATGTTGTGGTGGTAGCTAACTGTTGTAAGGTCTTTAGATATTGCGAAGATGTTGCTCGACAAAATGCCGGAACTAAACCTAAAAACGGATAACTCCCTAAGCGCCCCCATTCACTATGCGGCTTCCCTTGGAGATGTAAAAATGGTGCGTCTTCTGCTACAAGCGGATGCTACAATAGCTCATCTCTTGGACGACCATGGCCTCTCAGCCATACACATCGCAGCAAGCAAGGACTATGGCAATGTTATCGAGGAGATACTCCACCATTGCCCAGATGCCACTGAGCTCACTGATATTGAAGGCAACAATTTTCTTCATGTTGCTACAAAGAAGAGAGCGACATCAGTGGTGAAACTAGTACTTAGTAACCCTCTGCTCAGACAGAGCATAAATGAGAAAGATCGTGAAGGAAACACGCCATTGCATTTGGCTGTAATGAACCACTCCAGGGAAATCGTCCTTCTTTGGTTGTCGGATAGCAGAGTCGACACAAATGTTATAAACCACAATGGTCTCACTCCCCTTGATATAGCTTCATCATGTGCTGACTCAAATATTCGTCTCAGGATGGTACGTATGACTTCATATCAACAATGAATTCTTTCAAGCAAAAGAAGATGCAACCTTTAGCTACAAATCAAACTCTTTATAATGGAACTGTTTTAAATATCCATTTGCAGAAGAAGATGTGCGAAGAATTAACCTCTGCTGGTTCCAAGTTTGGCACTCACCGAATGGACATCTTGATGGGTAAGAATCAACGGAGGCCAGAAGAAGAGCTTAACCGATATAGAACACTGGCAAGTAACATGGCAATAGTGGCAGTACTCATTGCAACAGTTACATTTGCAGCTGCTTTTACCTTGCCTGGAGGTTACAGCAATGATGACAGCAATAACCAGGAACAAGGCATGGCGATTCTAGCCAAGAAATTAGCTTTCAAGATGTTTCTTATCTTCGACACCATTTCAATGCTAAGCTCTATTAGCGTTACCTTCTTGCTAATTTGCACTGGCTCTCTAGATCACGATATAAGATTGCACTCCATCATTACTGCCATGAAGTTCATGTGGGTTGCACTAGGAGGGTTGGTGGTAGCGTTCTCCATGGGAATCTATGTCGTCTTGGTCTCAAAATGCAGATGGTTGGCTGTTCTTATTTGTGGAATGGCTGCTTGTGTTCCCTTCATGGCTTGTATGATAGCTTGTTGGCCAACTTTTGGTTCTATTAAGCTGGTGCAGAATGACAGAAATCAAAAGACCATAGAAAGAAAAAATTCAATCTTCAATGTTAACATGCACATGCCCCATTGGATGGTGTTTGATTTTGTCACACCCTTTGCTTCAGCCAGCTAGTTCAGCAAAACGTGTGGAACATCCTATATAGTATATTTTCGCAGAAGTATGCTTTCCGGGACTTTAAATTCCATCTATATGAACTTATTCAGAAACTGGGAAAAAGAGCAGACAAAACAGGCACAAATCTCGGTTTTCATGATTTATTATTATTATTATTATTTTGGACATGATGTCTTATTTGTTGATTTGGAATTATTTTCGAAAATCAAATCAGATTTATTTTGAAAAGATTTGATATTCAATTAATATATTATTTAGACAATTGATTATTTCTCTAAATTGTTGATTTGATTAGGGATTAGGTTTCGATATTTTTTCTCAGTTCACTTTATCTCAAATCTATACAATAGAGTACAAGGACTGTTGTATTATGTAAGAGAGAGCTTGCGGGTTATTGTAATTCTCTTGTTCTCAAAATTTAGTAAAATCATCCCCTCTCCGTGGACGCAAATATCTTCACATAATCACATAAATCATTGTATTTATTATATTTGTATGGTGATTTTATTTTCATTGTGATTGTTTGCACAACATTATTAGGATCTTTGGTTTACATTGATGGTCTTCTCATGATCCATTGAATCTAAAGATGACATCAATGAACTATAAGGAATCATCTTGACAGAGGAATTGAAAATTCAAGAAGGGCCAGCCGAACGGTTTTTCTCTAGCCCAACGAACAATCTCCTCAGGTACCTTATCTATAAACTGTACAATAATAAATTAGTATTATGCAACCAGGGTCATATACCCATGTTCATATATAATAAAATGAAAATGCTTAGCTTATTTGTTTGGGCCTATTAGAGATCTCCATGCCCTTAAGGATCATGGGCATCACAACAGGGCGAGCAAGCTCAACAATGCCCTTGATAAAACTCAGTAGCTTCATGCTTTATTCTATGTTGCACCATACATCAAAAAGAAGCTTGCAGATTTGAACCTGCAAAAGAAAAAAAATAGTAATGAGTTGTTGAATGTCTTGATTCTTGTCCTTCATGCTTGTGGCTTCTTTGATTAATGGATCAAATTCTCTCACCTCCATCATGTATGAGGCTTGGTTGAAGTCAAACAATATAAATATTGGTATCTCTTATATGAGGTGTTTGATCTCTTTTGTATTTATTTATGACACATCTATTGACCTCATTATTTGAGGTCAATTTCTCCTATTCAATCTTTAGCGCATAGGTTTTTGTAGCCTAGTGTAGACATTACTCTTCTAGGACTTCTCTTAGGAGGATGCCTAATGATGTAGCATCGACTTAACTCGATAACTCGACCTAAGTCAAAATCAATTCAACCCAATATGTATTTAACTCAAATCGAGTATGATTTAAAGGACAATAGCCCCGATTAGCCCGAATTGACTCACCCCGAGCCATTTAAAATCGAATCAAAACTAATCAAATTAAATATTTTAATTCGAACCAAAATTCACTAAGTTAACACTCTAACCCTATTAAAACCAGCTCTAAATTCTTCATTGATAAATAAAATGTTAAAATCATTTAAATAAATTTCAAATAAATATATATGTTTAATCAATCAATTCTAATAGAATAAATTTACTAAAAATAAATAAATATATATCTTCTTCCCCTTGAAGGCAGGTAACCTCTTCCCCCTTCCTTCCTTGCTTCTTCTTATTCCTTCTCTCTTCTTTTATATATCTTTACTTTGAATAATTGAAGAATAGAGGAAGAAGAAAATATGGGAAGAACTTTATTAAGTGTTCTAATGTGTAGAGGATGGGTTTACCTTTAGTTAGATACCCTCTTAATAAAGTTCTTTTCTAGGAAATTAAGCTGTGTGGTATGATAGTATAATTTCAAATGGGTTATTTTGTGTCATCTCTCATGTATTATATGCTAGGTGTTTGACTAAATGCCTCAAAGGGGCTAATTTCCTAATCTTTTTCTTTGTCTTCGCTTTCATCTATACAAAACTTTAGTGTCAAATGGATAAGTGTGCACACATATACATACGCACTTATGTGATTATTTCCTTTCTTAGTGCTATTTCGATATTGTTGGCTCTTATTCTACCATAGCAACGAAGCATCAAGGATGACATGATACTCTTCTAGCAAGTCGCTTGTAGTGTTACTAGATTTTCCTCAATGGCTAATTGATGTCATGTTACCACAAATGATTATCGACATACTTTAAGTTTGCTAGGTGTTTGATTTGTAGCCAATATGTGTAATGAATTGGAATGCGAGATGAAAGCGATATTGAGTAAGTCTCTCTTGTTAATGCATGTGTTAGGTTGAAATGATAGATATGAACAACATGAGATACCTTTTCCTTTTGTAACAATGTTTTCATGAGTAATAACTTGGCAAGTTTTATATTTCAAATTTGTAGGTATGAATTGATTTAATATAGAGATGTTGGGTTTATGTTTGATAATTGTTCCATCAATGAAAGAGCGCATAAATAAGGTTATGCTTAGAGGCATTCTTCTCAAAAGGGGTTTGAAGAATTTTGTATTTGTGCTCCAATATTTTCTATAAATTACTGTTTACGAACTTGTTGTAGGTTTTATTTTGCTAAGCCTGGATGAATCTGAGCTTTATTCAATGTCAGTTAAAGAAATGAATGACCACAAAAATTTTAGAACTTTCTTTTACATACACTTGTAGTTACTTGACGCATCTGACTAAGATTAGAAAGCCTTCATATGCTTTATGTTTCATTTGAGAATTCAAGTTGAGTTGATGTAAGTTTTGCATGCCTTGTGTTGGGTGGCTTTCTTTGGGTCTAAAAGGAAGAAATGTGGTGAGCATTGTGTTAAAAAGTGTTCATGTTGCTTTATGTTGGAAGACTCTGATTTGCAGCTAAACACAGATAAATGTGTTATTTCTACCAAAACGTTTAAAAATCCCGCCCATGGTTCACAAGCTGGGTCGAGCTCGTTTATAGTGGGACGAGCGAGCTCGTTTATAGTGGGACGAGCTTGAGCTCGAGCTCGCATGTGAAGCTCAAGTTCGAGCTCGCTTTCCGACTGACGAGCCGAGCTCGATAAGGCCTAAACTTGGCTCGACTCGTTTACACGCCTAGTTGAGAGAGAGAGAGAGAGATCTTTGTAAATTAATTTTGAGAATGATTAACTTTTATGATTTGAGATTTTATTTAGAATATTTAGGTCAATTAAATTAATTTCTTATGATTTAGATTTTAGTTTAGTTGCAGCATTTATGATTATAAAGTTATTATTAAAACAGGTCATTGATGATGAGAAAACAGTGGAGAGGAAAATGACATGCACCCAAGCATTGAAAACAGTCGCTCTCAACCCTACATGGCCATGAAAATGGAAGAGTTGACTCCGAAGTACTGTAAACCACAGGTTGGCCTGCAACGCTATCAAGCACTGGTGATGGTTAGAAAACAGTCGCTCTCAACCCTACATGGCCATGAAAATGCATCGATCCTAGCTTTCTTCGAACCTTCCCGCTGGAAGACTCGACTCCGAACGGGTTGCCCTGAAATGCTATAAAGCAGATGGGATGGTAAAAAAAAAAAGTCGCTTATCCGCTCACCCCCCATATGGCCACGAAAATGCACCCAAGCTGCCTCAGGGCCCTTAGAGGGGGCAACATGGCCCGCCTCCGTGCGCTGCTCCAGGATGACCCAACTCGATTCTACGGCATCACCGTTAAAGGAAACAGCATACTCCACATCTCCGCAAGCCTCGGCAACATCTGGCCCATCATCGAGGCGTGCAATCTCCCTGAATTGGACCTCCTACAGCACCAGAACTTAAAAGGCGACACGATCCTCCACTGCGCTGCCCGTGCAGGCCATGACCAGATCCTATCATTGCTGATCGATCATGGAGCAGGATTGCAAATGACGGGAGTGTTGAACCAACGTGAGGATAGCGCTTTGCACGAAGCTGCACGAGGCGGCCATGCCAAAGTTGTCCGCCAACTTTTAGCTGTTGGAGAGAATATGACGTCCATGGTTAACGGAGATGGAGAGTCTCCGCTTTATCTAGCAGCGGTGAGAGGCTCAGTGGAGATTGTGGAAATGTTGCTTGGATGTGCGGAGGTGGATTATAGAGGACCTCGAGGGCAAACTGCTCTGCATGCTGCCGTCTGCCGAAGCTATGGTAACCGCCACGAATTTCCCATTTCTATAAAAGATCAACATCTTTTTAGCAATATTTGTATTTTGTAGGATTAAATTGCTATTATAAATTTATAAAAATACCTACAACTATAACACCTATAACGGAGAAATTTTCCTGAAACTCAATGACTAGTATGGCGAAGCTTATTTTTTATTCTTTATTTTTATGTTTTTTTTTTTATTTAAAAAGAAAAATAGTTAATCACATTTATTCTTTTATGTTTTTTTATTCTTTAATTTTATGTATTGCCCTACAAAATTCGCCGGAGATACTCATAGTCACATAATCACCAAGACTATTACATAGAAATCCCTTAAAGAACATAGAATCTCTCACTTTGAGTTATGTTTTTATAGCTTCGTTCAACTCCCCTTTTTTGTTAGGAGTTTATATAGTAACTATGAAATAATTATGATGTGATGCGAAATGTCAGGACTTCTATGGTTATTTTTTTAAATCAAAATTTTGACCATTTATATTATTGATGTAGGATCTCACGGTAGAAGACACAAGCACACATGAATTAATGCAACAGTAGAAGCTTGCAAGGTATTTGCAGAGCTTGATTTGTATTAAAGCTGTAAAAACTATATCATACCTCCTTTCTCCTTCTTCCTCAGCTTAAAAGAAGAAGTATTCTAAAACAGTAAAATAACAAAAAGTATATAATATGCTGTATAACTAAAAATAGTACTAATATGAGCTCCACTACTAACGAACTAAAGCAGCCCTATGATAAGATGTCCGCCTGTACGGGTTTGTTATCCTGTGCCGGTCTTATGTCTCCGCATCATTCGCTCCCGCCGTGAGAAAATTGATTCCACCGGAATCAATGTTGGTTAGGCTGTCATCAGGAGGAGAGTATGAGTAGATATCTGCCACATTGAAAGTGTGAGAGGTGGTGAATTCAGCAGGCAAATCAATAATATAAGCATTATTGTTGATGCGTTGCTTGACAGGAAATGGTCCAAATTTGCGTCATTCCAGTTTAGAGTAAGCTCCTGGCGGTAGACGTTCCTTCTTCAAGCGTACTAGGACCAGCTCTCCCGGGTTGAAAATCTTTTCGCGGCGATGGAGATCCGCCTGTTGTTTATACTGCAGATTTGATTCCTCTAGCTTGAGCCGCACTTTGCCCAACATCTCTGTGAATTCGTCCGCAAGGTTTGCAGCCGCTTTGTTGGTACATTTCGGTAATACTGCAACATCAACAATAGTATTTGGAAGCTTAGTGTAAACAATGCTAAATGGAGAAGTACCCGTCGATCTATTCGGACAAGAGTTAAAGGCAAATTCGGCTTGTGCAAGAACATCATCCCAGAGTTTCGGATTGTCTTGTACTAAGCAGCGAAGCAGGTTGCCCAAAGTCCGGTTTACCACCTCCGTCTGACCATCCGTTTGCGGATGGTAGGAAGAACTGAGTTGCAGGTTGGTGTTCATACGCCTCCATAAGTCTCGCCAAAAATGACTTATGAACTTAACGTCTCTGTCGGACGTTAAAGATCTTGGAATGCCGTGCAGTCGAATAATCTCCCTGAAAAATAACTTGGCAATATTCATGGCGTCAAACGTTTTTTTACACGGTATAAAATGCGCCATTTTGGAAAAACGGTCGACAACGACCATAATAGAATCATTGCCGCGGTGAGTTTTCGGTAAGCCCAGGACGAAGTCTAAGCTTAGATCTTCCCATATGGATTCAGGTACCGGCAACGGCATATAAAGGCCTGTATTTTGGCCGCCGCCTTTATAATTTTGACAGATAGAACAGCGCTCAATGAACTTAGCAACATCTCGCCTTAAATGTGGCCAAAAAAACTTACTTTGAAGTTGCTGAATTGTATTATCCCGCCCAGCATGGGCTGCCAGTCCTCCGCCATGAACCTCTTTGATAATCTGTTGACGCCATGATGATTTAGGAATGCACATTAGATTGCCTTTGAATAAGAATCCGTGTCTTATTGAGTAGTCTGGGACTGGCTCCGCCTTAAGACATTTGTGCCAAACGTCCGAGAAGTCATCATCTTCCGGGTATAGATCCTGTAACGAACTAATGCCCACAAATTCAGTCTGTAACTGTGTGATCAGTGCTGCTCTCCGGCTCAAAGCATCAGCCACCCGATTTTGTGCCCCGCTCTTATGCTTGAGTACAAATGTGAATTTTTGTAAGAACATAAGCCACCGTGCGTGCATTCGATTTATGTCTTTTTGTGTATTGATGTATTGAAGAGCTTTGTGGTCGCTGCACAAAACAAAATCTTGGTGAAGCAAGTATGGTTCCCACTGTTTGAGAGCCCGAACCACAGCATAAAGCTCTTGTTGATAGACGGTCCAGCGCTGCCGAGGTAAACTCAGCTTTTCACTAAAAAATTCAATTGGCCTGTTATCTTGTGAGAGAACAGCGCCTATGCCAATTGTAGAGGCATCCGTTTCAACCAAGAAGGGCTTGTCAAAATTCGGCATTGCCAAAACAGGGGCCGTGGTGAGAGCGGTTTTAATTTTCTAGAAACTGTCTTGTTGTGCTTCCGTCCACACGAAACTTTTAGCTTTAAGAACATCAGTGATAGGCGCTGTAATTAGACTGAAACCTCTTATAAATCTCCTGTAAAAATTGGCCAAGCCGTGGAAACTTCGAACCTCTGTGAGTGTTGTGGGAGTTGGCCAGTCGAGGACAGCTGATATTTTTTTTGGATCAGCACATAAGCCTTCAGCAGAGATTCGGAAGCCCAAAAAGGACACTATAGATGCTGCAAATTCACATTTGGCCATGTTAAGATATAATTTATGCTTCCTGAGAGTTTCCAAAATACCTTTTAAGTGTAGCAGGTGTTCCTCTGAGGTGTTGCTGTAGACTAAGATGTCGTCGAAGTAGGCTACACAGCATCGGTTGAGGAACGGTTTGAGCACTTCATTCATCAACCTCATGAATGTGGAAGGGGCATTGCACATGCCGAAGGGCATAACTCTCCATTCATACAATCCTTCCCTAGTTTTAAATGCTGTTTTTCACTCGTCACCCGGCCTGATTCGTATCTGGTGATAACCGCTGCGAAGATCGAGCTTGGAGAATACCGTTGCACCTGCCAATCGTTCCAACATCTCTTCTAAACGCGGCATCGGAAAGCGGAACTTAACGGTAATTTTGTTGATAGCCCGGCTATCAACACACATCCTCCAGGATTTATCCTTTTTCGGTACAAGTAAAGCCGGGACAGCACATGGACTCAAGCTATGCTGGATCAATTGCTTTTCCAAGAGTTCATCTACAATCTGTTGCAGGGCTTTGTGCTCATTCGGACTGAGGCGGTAATGCGGTAGATTTGGTAATGTAGCTCCCGGAACCAAATCAATTTGATGCTGGATATTCCTCATTGGCGGTAATTCTTCTGGGGGCCGGTCGGTACAGACATCAGCGAACTCTTCAATCAGTAGCTTCACACCCGCAGATAAAGGTTGTGGTTTTGTATCTTCGGAAATCTCTTTTATTATCAGAGCCATGATGCTCTTAGACTCCCTCCAGGCATTGACCAAGGCGGTGGCGGACACAGCGAACAGATTGGTCTTGCCATGAGGTTCCTTCAGTTCTGAAGTCACATTGCTCGGGAGTAGACGGAGTCGTTTACCTTTCCAATCAAACGAGTAAACATTAGCCCTGCAATCATATATAGCTCCGGTATCATATTGCCATGGTCTGCCAAGGATTATATGACATACATCCATGTCTAGCACATCACATAAAACATCTCCGACATAATGCTTGCCAATGGAGAAAGTAACTTTGCATAGTTCAGTTACAGCCAATTCGACTCCCTTTTTAACCCAACTGATCTTGTAGGGATTGGAACTTTTTGTAGTTTTTAATTGCAATGCCTGCACCATAGCACGGGAGACTACATTTTCTGTACAACCACTATCTATCAACAGATCACATACTTTACCAGCTACTGTGCATTTTGTCCGGAACAAGGCATTTCTCTGGGACACGCCGGGTTGTTTAGGGGCTAGAAGCAGCTTCTCAATTACACAAACCAGCGGTTCTCCCACATCAGCTTCCACATCTTCCTGAATTTCAGTTGCTTCCGGATCGGTAGAGTCTTCATTAGCTTCAGCATCCAACAGTTGTAATTGAGGACGGGAAGGACATTCATTTGACTTATGTCCTTGTTGAAAGCATCGAAAACATTTGATGTTAGAAGGCTTGGCATATGGATTTTCCTTGGCACCTGACTTGCCTCTTCCTACAGTTCGGCTGTCCAACGGCTTCTCTGAATTTACCGGCTGTCCCATAGTTCCAGTAGGCACACTTGGTTGCTTTCCAGCTTGAGGCGACGCGGCATTTGCTGCTCGTGCATTATCAGACACTGGTTCTGAACCCATGCTACCGCGACGAAACGGATGGCTCCGATTATGCCTTACTGCCTGCATTTCAACTTTCAAAGCATAATTAACTGCTTGAGACAAGGACCACACGGCATTGAGCTCGAGCTTATCCTGTATGGATTCCTTCAATCCGCCAATATAACGGGCTACGAGCTGGTTGGCTGTTTCATTCAGATTGTTCCTTGCACTGAGGCGGTAAAACTCCTCGGTATACTCATTAACCGATCGATTGCCTTGGCGATAATGTTGGTATTGTTGATACAACATTTGTTCATAATCGGTGGGCAAATAATGTCCATGTAATAGTTGCTTCATCCGCCTCCAGCTGCTAACAGGTCCGCGGCCTTCTCTTCTTCGCGTTTGAGCTACTTGTTGCCACCAAGCACTCGCCCCAGCTTTGAGTCTACAAGCGACATATTTCACTTGTTTGCTAGGTTCTATCTCCATATATTCAAAGAAGGTTTCCACAGCTCTTTCCCAATCCAAGTAATCCTCTATATGCAATTTACCGTCAAAATAGGGGATATCTAATTTTACCCGGAATTCGTTATGAGGCCTGTTATCCTCTCTGTTACGCCGCTGATTCCTCCGTCTGTGGCCATTAAAAGCACCATCCTCAGAGTCCGAGAGTCCCGATAGTCGGTATTCATCAACTTCTTCCCCTGAATCGGATGCTTCATCCATTGGTGGTTCTCGCCTGAGCCTTCTGTCGTTGTCGCCGTATCGCCGGACTCCAGGGATATCCCGCAAAGGAGCTAATCGATCCAGCCGGACAGAAATCGCCCTCAGTTCTTGTTGGATTTCATTGTAGAATCTATTCAATTCGGTTTCAAGCTCTTCTGTTCGCCGCCCCAATCCGATGTGCGCCTCCCAGAGAGCTTCCAAGCTGTTGTCGCCGCCGGGAGCCACCCGCCTGCTGCTCTCGGCCATCTCGCTCTGATACCAATACTGATGTAGGATCTCACGGTAGAAGACACAAGCACACATGAATTAATGCAACAGTAGAAGCTTGCAAGGTATTTGCAGAGCTTGATTTGTATTAAAGCTGTAAAAACTATATCATACCTCCTTTCTCCTTCTTCCTCAGCTTAAAAGAAGAAGTATTCTAAAACAGTAAATAACAAAAAGTATATAATATGCTGTATAACTAAAAATAGTACTAATATGAGCTCCACTACTAACGAACTAAAGCAGCCCTATGATAAGATGTCCGCCTGTACGGGTTTGTTATCCTGTGCCGGTCTTATGTCTCCGCATCAATTATACTACTAATATAAATCTGTACAAGAAGCTCTCCACAAATTTTGTTTTGTTTTTTTTTTTCCACCTGTAACGGAGAATTTGACTTGAAAGATGAAGACTTAAATTTAGATCGATCTAAACAAACATACTTCAAGTATAAACTAATTATAAAAAGATTTTAAGGTTTTCAGATATTGCGGAGATGTCCAAGCAAAACTAAAACGAAAAAGAATATTTATCTTTTTTTGCATGTTGTGGTAGCTAATTTTTGTAAGGTCGGTCTTCAGATATTACGCAGATTCTACTGGAAAGAATACCGGCACTAAACCTACAGGCGGATGCCTCCCTAAGCGCCCCCATTCACTACGCAGTTTCCCTTCGAGATGTAAAGATGGTGCGTCTTTTACTAAAAGCGAACGCTACAATAGCTCATCTCCTGGACGACAAGGGCCTCTCAGCCATCCACATAGCAGCAAGCAAGGGCTATACGAAAGTTATTTGGGAGATACTCCGCCATTGCCCTGATGCCACTGAGCTTACTGATTATGATGGAAACAATTTTCTTCATGTTGCTGCAAAGAAGGGAATGATAATAGTGGTGAGACAAGTTCTTAGAAATCCTCTACTCAGACAGAGCATAAATGAGACAGATCACGAGGGAAACACACCATTGCATTTGGCTGCAATGAACTGCCAGTGGAGAATCGTCCGCCTTTTGTTGTCAAATAACAGAGTCGATAAAAATATTATAAACTGCAAAGGTCTCACTCCCCTTGATGTAGCTTCATCAATTGATGCCTCCAAATTTCGCTTCAGGAGGGTACGTATGACTTCATATCAACAAATGAATTGAAGTAATTATTTTAAGCAAATGAAGTTGAAGCCTTTAGAAACAACTCAAACTCTTTTTAATGAAACTCTTTTAAATGTCCATTTGCAGAGGATTATGATAGAAAAATTGAACTCTGCTGGCACCAAATTTGGCCCTCACCGAATGGACATCATGATGCCTGAGGATCAAGATTATCCAGAAGAAGAGCTTGACAGACATAGAGCAATGGCAAATAACCTTGCAATAGTGGCAGTACTCATTGCTACAGTTACATTTGCAGCTGCTTTCACCTTGCCTGGAGGTTACAACAATGATGATAGTAACCACAGACAAGGCATGGCGATTCTAGCAAAGAAAGTAGCTTTCAAGGTGTTCCTTATCTCTGATACCATTGCAATGGCAAGCTCTATGTGCATAACCTTCTTGCTAATTAGTAGTAGCAATCCAGAGCGCGACCAAAGATTGAGCGTCATCATTACTGCCCAGTTTTGCGTACAGGTTGCACTAGTAGCAATGTTGGTGGCATTTTCCATGGGCATTTATGTGGTCGTGGTTTCACAATGCAGATGGTTGGCTGATCTTATTTGTGGAATGGCTATTTGTACTCCCTTTATTATTTTGTGGTCATCTAGTTTCATAAAGGTTTACTCTCCCTTAAATAAGCAAATGATACTAGCTTAGTTTATCATAAGCTCGTTCATATTCGAGCTCAATTTTGAACTTTTATATTTGTGTTTAATCTTGGTTCATTTAAAATGACATATGTTTATATTTAGTTCAACGTTCGATTTTTTAGTGCTCATCGAGGTTTAAACGAGCGGCTCGTTTAAATTAACAAACGAGCCTTATCAAGCTATATCGAAATGAAGATTAGCTTAACAAATGAATTTTACCAAGATTACTAATAAGTATTAACATTTATATCGAGCCTGTTAATAAACATATTTATCAAGCTTTCTTTTGCCCATAAACAAGCAAGCTTATCGAGCTTTCTCCAACCCATAAACGAATTGCTTGTCAAGCTCATAAATGATACTTTTAATAAAAGAGATTTTTAATGAACCCTAAAATAAAATAGTCTATCAAACATTAACAAATATGTTTTGATCATGAATAAACTCTATCTATAATGAGACTTAATCAATATTTATATATAATATTTTACAAGGTCCTTATCGAACAAATATTCAGTTTATCAAGAAGCTTTTTAGCATGTTTCTTATCGAGCATGTTCATGAGTGTCAAACGATGTTGTTCATAAGCATAAACAATTCGAATGCATTGTTTCTCAAGCTTATTTATTTAATCACCGAATATTTCAAAAAAAAAAAAAGTTCAAGTTTTTTAATTATTTAATCAAACGATTACGGATGAGTAATGATTGAGCCGAGGCACGAGTAACTTGTTGAGCACTTAATTCGTTTGATTAAATAATTAAACTGAATACTAACTCTATCGCCGCGTATATTCTAACCCGCAACACCTAAGGAATATTTATATTGAGCCCATTAATGAACATATTTATCAATCTTTTTTTAGCCCATAAACAAGCAAACTTATCGAACTTTTTCCAACCTATAAACGAATAGCTTTTCAAGCTCATAAATGATACTTTTAATAAAAGATATTTTTAATGAACCCTAAAATCAAATAGTACGTTTATCAAACATTAATAAATATATTTTGATCAGGAATAAATTCTATCTATAATGAGGCGAGTTTTGTATCGAATAAGAATTGAATTTGTCAATGAGCATTTTAACGAGCTCTTATAGAGCGTGTTTAGGAGTTTCAAATGAAATTGTTCATAAACATAAACGAGTTAAATGCATAATTGCTCAAGTTTATTTATTTAATCGCTAAATATTAAAAAAAATAAGAATGTTTAATTATTTAATCAAATAATAACGAATAAGCAATGATCAAGTCGAGCCATGAATAACTTGTGGAACACTTAATTCGTTTGCAACCCGTATGTTGGTCTATTTAAGGTAGGGCAAAATGTTAACATGTACGTGGTCGATGATATGGCTGATTTTGTCACATCCTTGAAGAGGCCACAAAGCCCATAAAGGTCTTGGGTATCACTACAGTAAGAGCAAGCTCAACAACGCCCTTTATAAAACTCAATAGCTTCATGGTTTATTTTATGTGACGAATATCAAATATAGTTAAGATTATAAATAAAATTAAAATAATAATATTTTATAAAGAAAATTTAATATACTTATAGCGTAAAAACCCCAGAAATAATAAAAATATTTTAAAGTGAAAAATGGATTCATTGTCCTGTCTAATTTTAAATATTATTCTTATAAAAATATATTTAATTATAAACATAATATTCTTAAATGATATTTATATTTATAAATTTTTATTATATATTTTTAAAAAAATTTATAAATATTAGTAAATGTTTTTATATTTATATTATATTATGTTAAATTTTATTAATTTTTAATAATGTTATTATTTATTATATCATCCAATTCGATCCCGATTTGACCGGTCGAATCATGAACATCTTATTCTTCAAATTTGTTATCCGGCCCGATTTTCACAACCTATCAACGGGCCTTCTACTTTCTATAGTTAGTTTAGCTACAAAGCAACTTTCTTTTTTACACCTTGTGCTTCATCAGACGCGGCTCGCCCGAGTGTCAGTGATCTAAGTTTTGGCAAATTTGGTGTTCCGGTTCAAGCTGCTGGGATGGAAAAGTCGTCATCTTGCGGTGAGCGCAGGAATAATAACCGTACTAATAATAAATGTTCCGATTGGTAATATTAATAATAATACTAACTGAATCTTTATAATAATAATAATAATAATAATAATAATAATAATAATAATAATAATAATAATAATAATAATAATAATAATAATGATAAATATAATAAAAGCAATACTAATAATATTAAGAAGAATAATATTAACTAAATAATAATAATAATAATAATAATAATAATAATAATAATAATAATAATAATATCACATGCTTAATATCATGGTTGCTACTATCAACATCTCGCAAATGACCACCTTCTCTATCACGGCGCATCTTATTTTCTAATATATGTCAGAAATGAGGAATAAAGAAATGATAATTTTTTTTCCAACTGGTCGCATTTTAAAAATATATTGTCTTATAAGGTTTTACCCTCGTTATCTCAACATGCACGCTTCAAATAGCATCATCCTCATCTTCTAACCATTCATGAACTCATTCGCATTCTTCTTTTGCTCCAATTGAGTATCACAAGTCAATTAAGTTTGGTATGCGAGAATAAAACTCAAGACCTCTTGGTCAGTAACCAAAACTACAACCAACATACCAAGTTAGTGAGTTGAGTGCTACACTTTTATTACTATACTTAATACATCATCAAAAAATTATTTTGATCGGGCACGAATCTCGAGGCAAAATCAAGAAGGAAATTTTAAAAATTAAATTCAGGATCACCTAAACTCTGATTTTAGCGAACTTATAGTTAAACTGAGCGTCTCAAAAATACAAACCCAACGACACCAAATTCGACTCAATCCGAGCCCAAAGGAGTCCAAATCAAGGACTTGAAGCGCTATTGGAAAGTTTGAACCACAAGTTGAGTTACCAATGTGGGTCTCCGAAAGGATTCTGCTCGTGTGGTTCGAATGCAAAGAGTACGATCACACTATCTCGTAAGACAAAATGATCGTAGACCTTTACAATCGGCACAAGCAGGCCAATGGAAGAGCAGATGGAGTTATAGATACGATTAGCCATGGAGGATAGCGGCTCTCACCTAACAACCTCGATGGATAATAATATCTATAACTCAAAAAATTCACGAGATTTCCCCCATTCGATACATCAGCTCGAATGGGGTTTATTTGATTGTGGGGATCGGTTTCCTACGGGCGCAAGCCCCCGTAGTTAATTACATCTTAGATCTCGATCTAAGAAAACTCTCGATTAAGGATGTTAGATTATCTTCTCTAATGGGTTTAGCGCAATGGAATTTCTAGGCTTTCCTAATCAAAGGGGAAGGTCCCAACTTGGTTCAATCAATCACACGTGGTTCAGTCAACATCCGGTCGGTCTGAAGAAGAGAAAACTAGAGAAAAAAGAGAGACAACACATCTCAAGCAAGCATGAGAGAAAGAAGGAAGTGGCATCATCTGCGTGACGCGGATGGGTAGGATTTATAGCTTCCGAAAGAATGGAGAGCTTACCCGCCAATAAGGTGTATAGTGGTTCGCTTGTACCACTCACATTTAGACCCTAGATTTATAAAAGATGTAGTATCATACATACGATACTAACATCTACGACCTAATTAATGCATTTCTGGACTTGTTCCTTACTTGAAAAAGGAAGCCAGCTAAAGTCCTAAGCACAACCAATCTTCCTATATGTATGCAAGATGGGAAGGCTCTGTAATATGTGAAGGAGTATATCTAGCGCCATGTATGATGCATGAAACAGATACAAAGTATCCCTAGGTCTAACGATGTAATGTATGCATGCAAGTGAGGTGTTAAGTAAAGTAAGGTGTGTAAAAGCAAATGCATGCATGACATCCAGAGTACATAAAAAGTAAATAAACACAAGAGGTACCCTCCAAGCAAGGTACCCGCAGCACATTATTACAGAAAACCATCCTAGCGGTGCCCACCTCGTGTGGAAAAATAACGATGCCCACTTCGTGTGGGAAAATAACGATGCCCAATGGCACAAATATGTGGCCTACTCTATAGGCCTAAATGATCCTAATGGTCTCTAAGGCTCACAGAAGGTGGGGGGGGGGTATCATACCCAAAATCAGAAAGGGCCAAAATCCTAGTAGAAAAACAACGATGCCCACTTCGTGTGGGAAAACAACGATGCCAATGGCACAATAGGTGGCCTACTCTATAGGCCTAAATGACCCTAATGGTCTCTAGAGCTTACAGAAGGGGGCAAGCTTTGACCTATAGGGCCAAAGCTTCGTCAGTGCACTAACCTATGGCTGGCTAACTAAACATGCTAGAATATCTATTAACAATTTGTGTGTGATGTGCAGCAGTTCCGATATATAATTAAGAATTTATTTTATAAGTTACAGAAATTATACCTGATTGTGGCGCTGTCACTTACAAGCTAATGAGCAAATGATCTCAAATTATGGCGCGGCCACTTAAAAGCTCCTAAGAAAATGCTCTTCTTTAGTTCTCGGTCATCAGGATCCAATGTACCTCGTAAGATAAGATAAAAGAGAAATATATAAATGAGCGTAGATGCCATTCAGAAAAGAAATGCATGTAAATAAAAACATAAATGACAGAAAATTTTAAGAATTGCATTTATATAATATGTGCATGTAGTAAATACTGAACATCAAAAGAAAATATCAGCCTAACCTAGGACTAGAAGTCATGTCCTAACCAAACAAGTCTAGGGTGTGTGTAGGCTATGTATTTTACGATATTTCCTATGTTGGGTAATTAGTTTAAGTTATTTGTATTTTATTTGTTAAAGGCCAAGGGGGGATTTTAATTAAAGTTTAAATATTAATAATTTATGATTGAATTTAGAATTTTATTTTATTTTAAGATTTGATTGATTACCACCTTTGTTTCACACCGAGGCCGTGAGGTTTATTTCACCCTCCTTGGAGCTAACTTAATAACCTCGTAGGCCTGGGTTACCCAATGGAAAATAATTTTTGTTGGATTAATTTAATTGGTTGTAAGTTAGAAAAGAAATGTGACTTGGGTGATTTATTAACAAGAGAGGTTTGACTTAAACCAATTAAGAAATTAATTTTAAAGTTTAACACTCCATTAAATCCATTCGTGGCGTTGTGCCACCAGACTCGAGGAACTAGGCCTCCTTATGACACTTAGCCCCGCAGCCCAGAGTAGTTCATCCAATAAACTTCATCTTTGGAGTGGTTGTTATGTATTAAGGGGTTTGTTTATTAATTTTAAAAGATTACTTTATGTTTGATCTTTAGAAATCCTTTATCCTAATAAATTTAGTTTATATTTGAATCTCCTAATTAAATCTATATCTTTTAAATTTTAAATTGGTTAGGGATTAATTATTAGATTAGTTGGAATTGGTTTAGGTTTATATTTTAGACTTGTAGTTTAATAATTATAAATGTTAATAATAAGCTGATTAAGAACTAAGTGTTTTAATAGATTTTTAGAATTAGATTAGGATTGGTTGATTGATTATTAGTAGATTAAGGAAACTAGAACCTAGGAAGACGTGTCACTAAGTTTGATTTTGATGTCTCTATCCTATAAAGAGCATGTATCCTAAGTCTATATTTTATAAGACTCGGTCCTTAATTTTTGTCCTTAGATGTTACTAAAATTGTAAGACTAAAAGAGGTTTTATTTTCTAACACTTAGGACTTTCATACATGTGTCACTAGATTTAGGGATTTATGCATAAAAGTACGATAATAGATAAAAAAAAGTGGGAAGACGAGAAGTAAAAAGAAAAGCAACTAAATGCAATAGAAAGAAAAGAATAAAAATCAGAAATAAAAGGAATGTGGGCATTGTTGTTATTGGGCACACTTCTTTGAAGTCAAGTGTACGCTAAAGCAACATTTACAATGCCCTTTGTTGTTCCCACATTCCAAATAAAGCACTTGATACATTATATGACTCACTTACATGAACCATTCTCCAAACAAACTCAAAACAGCGAGGGAAGCTCAAGTTCCCAAAACTAGAACTAAAATTAGATCTCTTTCTACCCACCACATTCTTCCAAACTTACATCTTAGAAGCAAACACTAATGAAAGGGAGACAACCTATGCAAGACAAATCATTTCATCCCAAAAAGAAAGATCTAGAGAAATTCCTAACATCAATTTACCTCACAAAATTTATCTACCCCAAAATAATATCTTATGAAAATCCTCCAAAATAAAATAATGCATAGAAATCTTTTCATAAGCAATCTACCAAAACGACCTTGACACAAAAACAACAATCAAGTGCTTTTCTATTTTATTTGGAGTGGGGTAGAAAACATAAAGCTTTCCAACAAGAAGGTTTTATAAAACCCCTCATTGTAAATCATTCATAAAATTCGTCGTATAAAACTCTTTAAAACAAATCCAAAGCGACTAATAAGTTATTCTAACCAAAGTAAAACAACACCTCTTTCAATCAAATGCAATCTCTCAAATTTGCAACACAAGGCGACTCGTGAGAAAAACTTCAATTAAAGCAAAGAGAAACATTTCATAAATCTCTCTAAATATAAAACAACTCATAAGACTCTTCAAAAGAAATTCAAATGTCATTAGTTGGCGACGATGAATAAATAACTATAATATTTCGCACAAATATGTATGAAACATTTATTGATGGGCGCTGTATGGTTATCAAGACATATGGCCGACATAATTTATGGATCTTATAGGGTTGGCTTGCCCGGCTAACCCTTAAAAAAAAAAAAAAAAAAAATGTATGAAACATTTATAAGAAATATAAGGAGTTACTATCATGCTCAAAAGTTTTCAAACAATCTTCGTTAGCGATTAAATCTATGAAATTTGATGCAAATATTTTTTACCAAGACGATAAGAAAAGAGCCTTATTGCAACACAAATCTATATAAATTTCATTAAAGACTTTGAAATAGAGGAGAATATGTAATATTAAACTATTGCATTTCATACCCATTTGCTAAAGTGTAACCATGATATTTTCAACTCGAACTATTTAATACAATCTACTCGTAACTCAATGATGTACTCGTGTTGTTGTTTAGCAACTACAAAGCTCAACAATTTCTCATGGGCAACAATAATGTAAAAATATTCATTATGCTTCAAGAAAACTCCTCCATTATTCCACCTAATGCTAAATCAATTATATGTCAAGTCTATGTTTGAAATAAAAGGTATATAAGAATTTCCAAATACAATTGTTGATTGGCATTTCCCATACGAAACCCAATCAAGTAGAGAAGGAAGTATAAAGATGCTTCATCACAAATTAACTTTGATAACTAAGCGTGTTGTCCTTTTTTATTATTATGACATGAGTCACACAAACATGAGATTCATGATGTTTTTCAACCAACTTCAAAGCTAAAGAAAAGTAAGAGAAAGCATGTTTTGATAGAAAATTAATTCTACTCCAAGAGAACATTAAGGTCTTCTAATATAAAATTCATGTTTTACTCAAAGAAAATCACTCAACATGAGGCATGCAACCCTTGCATCAAATTTACTCGTCTACTCGGATGAATCGTAAAGTACATGAAGGTTCTCTAGACTTGGTGAGGCATAGCAAGTGTATACAAAACTATCCAGAACTTTTCATGTGAAATTTAGTAATGCAAGTTCAAGTGGATGAGTATATCATCAAAATAGTATTCCAGTAAAAGCAAAACAATTAATGAACAATACAATTGCATGGAGATAATGAGTTTGAATGTATGATGCTTCAAAGCATTAGACTTGGAGGGATCTCACAAACTAGTGTTATTTGAAATAAGTATAAGCACATATCTTTCTCAAAAGAGCTCGGAGCACAAAAGCGTTGAAAATCTACAAATAACTTGTTCCCAAAATAGCTTAGAACACATGAAATATTAAAAAGCTGCATATGGGTCACAAAAACAGTAAATTTCTACACATAGTTCACTCCTAAATCAACTTGGAACCCAAAAAAATAGTAAAATTCTGCACGTGGCCCATTCCCAAATCAACTTAGAACACCAAAATGATAAAATTCCGCACGTTGTTCATGCAAAAGCAATGGGAAATGATCTATAGAATGATGAATCATTAAACCATAAGTGAGATTCTAATATATGAAATATGCTACCACCATAACATTGAAAATTTCATTCAAGATTAGGAGTGAGCTTTAGTTATGTCCATTAATTTTCAAGAAGATTTAGATTTCTTCAAACTATCATGACAATGCCATAAAACTCATAAGCTCACAACAATGCTTTGCTAATGGCAATACCTCATGTCATAAGGATAAGCTCAAATCTAGGTAAACTTAGGTATAGAACATTGAATTCCAGTTTGAGAGGTATAGCAATAGCAACCAAAACCAACATTTATGAATATTTCTTACACATGCATTCTTTCTTAGTAAACACAACCATAAATACCTTGTATGCACATTTCGGTGATCAACAACATGACATCTCATGCTCTACTACAAACTTCTCATGAACTCGACCAACACGTGATTAAAACCATGATCAAATGCAAACTCCAAATACCAAGAAAATTATCACAAGAGAATTATCCATGTTTAGCAATAGTCGTCGTTATTTCCCAAAAGGATTAAAACTCCATTTTGGTAAGCTAAAACAAAAGCTGCTGTTTGTGCACTACAGGAAAAACAGTGAAAACCGGCGGTTTTTTCTGGCGGTTAGTGTAAAATTACCGGCGGTTTGACAAATTACCGGCGGTCTAACGGCGGTTCAGTGACCGCCGGTAAAAACGGCGTAGGAAACAAATTCCGACGGCCTTTTACCGGCGGTTTATTTTTGCGGCGGTTTTCCGGCGGCCCATACCGCCGGTGATCACCGGAATTTCAACCGTCGGTCTTTCGGCGGTTTGGCCGCCGGTAATGTAACCGCCGGAAAACCGCCGGTCATAGTACCGGCGGTGTTCCGGCGGTTAAACCTGGCGTCGTCTGGTTCATTAGACCGCCGGACGGCGCCGTTAGACCGCCGGTAACTTACCGGCGGTTGACGGCGGTTATAGCCCGTCGGTATTACCGACGGTTTAAACCGTCGTGCGTCCATCGTAGAACCGCCGGTGACCGTCGGTAAAGCCGCTGGTATTTCACCGGCGGTTTAAATATTAACACCGGCGGCTATATCTTACCCGTCCGGTATCGTAGTTTCCGGGCGGCCAAACCGCCGGTTAGCCGCCGGAAAACCTATAGCACCTGAAAAAAAAAAAATTGACAGCATCCCCTCTATTTGAGGGAGGTTCACCCTAAAGTCTAAACCTGCAGAAAAAGCATATATATGTTGGGCAACACGCCGCTATATTCATCACAACCAGAAAATACAAAATTCATCACAACATTACAATCACAAGTTCATACAAGAATGGTTCTTAATAATGCTACAATCACCAGTTCAGAAGTTTACAAGTTCTAATTAATACATTCATCAAACATAATAAACATCTAATCATCATCGGTATCCTCACTGTCTGCAGATGGCTGCTCCTGTTGGTCCTTCTTCCTTTGTTTTCCAGCTCTGTAGGATTGCAACTCTGCTTGCATTTCATTCTGAACCCTTTTCATCTCTTCAATCTCTCTAGTAAGTGCTGCAACCCTTTCACTTACAGATTCTTCAGCTCCACTTGGATCATGGAATGCAGAGGTGTATGAACTGGCCTCAATAGCAAAAGCTTGTGAACCCATGCCATATACCCTCCCCCTCTGTCTTCCACCAACAACTTCTGACCATGTCTGATACTCAGAAGTATGGGCCGATCCAGAAGATGATCCCTCGCCAGTGGACTGCCTACTTTCTCTAACTCGTAAGAAAATCATCCTAACAAGTTACAAATAGTTTTATTAAAATAAATATTTATTCTAAAAATCCAAAAAATTTTACTCACATGAGCCTTCTTAGATTTCTCATCAACCCACTTCTGGTCAGCTTGATGTTGATGAGTTCTTGTATGCAGCTCCAATGGTGTTGGCTCCCGACCCAGGTGCGCTTTCTGAAAATTTGATGCTTAGTTATACTAACATAAATATATGTAATAAACCAATTCAAAACACTTACCAGTCGCCGCCTATGTTCTGTATGAGGTACAGATCCACCAGTATGAAGAGAGCTTCCTAAACCGCCGCAGTCAGAGGCTCTGTTCTGTTTATTCTGCTCTCTCATTTTTATAAACTCCGGGGTAGCCCAAGCACTACTCAAATCTGCCCAAACGCCCTCTCCAATCCAATTAGGCCTCTGCCCGGACTTTCTAATGTCCGTGAACATGTCTCTGAGACGGGTCGCTCCTCTCCTCTCAAAATTAGATCTGATCCTCGTGCTGTACTCAGGCAACCACCTAAATTTTTTCTGTATAAATTTAGGCAATATCAAAAAGATTAGTACAAATTAAATCATATATTTGAAATCATACAAAAAAAAATATACCTGAAGTTCTCCAAACCACATATCTCTAACAGGCTTTGGGATCTTCTTCCAGGATAAGTAAGGAGCATCATACTTATTCTTTATTATATCCCGGATCATATGTATAGGTGGCCTTGAAGGATTGAAGCTGCAAGTGACTTTGTTTATCAATAGCATGTAATATATCAAAATAAAAACAACTGAATAACTTAAATTGAACTTACTTATCGCCGTCAGGCTTGATGTATTGACGCTTATCTGTTGCTGTTGCAGGATCGGTAGCGCCAACCTCTGGTGGTCGTGATGGTCCACCCTGTTCATGCTGCACCGGATAGGGGTAGTAATATGGGTAAGGGTAAGGAGGGTGAGGACCAGTGGATGGACCAGCAGCCTGTGATGATGGTGGGGGGGTAATATGGATAGAATGGAGAGAAGCATGTGTCTGATCTGGAGAGGGGAAGCGAGGACTCGTCGAGCTGGGAGGGAAGTGGCCAGGGAAGTATGGAGGTGCAACAAGAGGTGGATCTAACTGTCCCTGACCCTGCTCTGGTGAAGGCTGCTGGCTCCTGGCAGGTGGTGGCGGTGGTGGTGTAGGTAGATCTGGTGCAACTGAAGGCCCCTCACCTACCTCAGTCTGTGTGGGTACTCTGCTAGTCGTAATCTTCTTCCGGCGGAACTTTGAGGCAAATAATTTACGAGGAGGATCGTCGCCTGAAGTCATCTGCAATATTAAAACAAAAATAAATAATTAAGAAACAGTTAATAAAAACAGTTAATAAAGCAGTTAATAAAGCAGTTAATAAAGCAGTTAATGAAGCAGTTAATGAAGCAGGTAATGAATTACGAGAAGCAGTTAATAAAGCAGTTAATGAAGCAGTTAATAAAAGACAAGGTGGCAAAATACAATATCATTTCTAAGCAGTAATAAAAATTACATAACATTTAAATTCTACAATTCTAAATTACAGAAACTAATCAGAATCATCAAAACTATTTTCATCACTCTCAAGAGTATCTTCACTTTCATCCTGGTGGCAGGTTGTATGGTGTTAATATAACTGGCCAACAAGAATACGGTGTAGCTGTTTGACTATAAGGAGTAAAACCATCAGTACATAATCCCAATCTTATGTTGCGGGGTTCAGCAGCAAATGAAGGATGCACTCGATCAAAATATTTCCACGCTTCAGCATCTGATGGATGAGAAAGAACATCACTTTTTGCTATTTTCTCCTTATGCCATCTCATATGGCCTGCTGAACTCATTGATGCATAGAGCCGCTGAAGTCTTGGAATGATTGGTAAATAAAACAAACGGGAATATGGCACATCTTTCTTTGGACGACGTTGTTTTCCCGAGTTCTGCTTAAAACGAGGAGCATTGCAGATGTGACAAGTAACTTCTGCTGCATCATCCTTATAGTATAACATACATCCATTGATACAACAATCAATCTTTGTAGCAGTGAGACCCCAGCTTGGATACTAATTTCTTTGTTCGGTACAAGTCTGAGGGAATTATATTGTCAGCCGGATTAGTTTCTTTCATAAGACCAATAACGTCATTAAAACATTCACGGGGAAATATTATACTCAGTTTTAATACTTAACATCCTCACTGCAATGGATAATTCTGAATGCGTACTGCAACCTTCCCAAATTGGCTTTTGGGCTGAATGTAATAACTCAAAGAATTTTTGTGTCTCTGCATTTGGTGGCTCTTCCCACATTAGACCTTAAATTATGACCTGCTACATCAAAAAAATAAGGTCTTCATAGGGTCTACTCATTTGATTTTCATGAAATGTTTCATAAGCTGTAGATGAACCAGCATGAGCATCTCTATGTGGCTCGTACTCGCCATGTGATGTCCAAATCCAATAGTTTGGAAGAAATCCCCTACGATATAAATCAAGCTTCACATCATCGGGCTTTAGGAATGCTAGATTTTTATGCTTCGAACACGGACATCTAAACATTTTATCAAGCTGAAAGGAAGGCAGTTGAGATGCAACTTGAATGAAAGTTTCAACTCCCTGTATAAATTCAACTGTCAATTCTTTTCGACCCGGCAACAATCTATTATACATCCAATATCTTTCTTCTTGGATAGTCATTTGCACGTTGAAGTAAACGTACCCTACATGTTGGAGGCATAAACAATCTGTTATACATCGAAATAGATTTTTATGCTTTAAAAGTCACCTCTAATAAACCAATGTTCCTTATAAGAATTCTCAAGGTCAACAAGCCATTGCCAAAGAGGCAAATCTACCAAGTCTTGTGCAACTAAATAAACTATATACCAATATTATAAATATTATAAAAAAAATAGAGAAGTTGCAATGAATAATTTGATCAAAATCATCAAATACTAGTTAAATTAATATCACTTTTACAAAAAACCCAAATTTTTACTGGAACAATTAGCGAAGGAAAAAATCAAACTCTAGGTGTCTTTAAAAAGTGATGATTTTAGGAAGAATCAACCATGAGCTCTAAAAGGACTAAAAAAAGAAATATTAAGATTTCAGTATAAATTGTGGATACGCATACAAGTTTCACGATAACCAACACATGTAATACTCGCAACCATATAACTAATCATTAAGATCATTTTTTGAAAGAAGTGTTGTATCTTGTGATTCTAGAATCAGCAGAAGATCCAAGTAATTACTTTTTTTTTTTTTTTTTTTCTTATAACTTTTTCAGAAATCATCTTTAGTAACATTAACTAAACTTATGTCCTTAAGTTTATCAACAAACTTGTGGTAATAATCCTCATTGGCAGAATTTATCTCGCCCTCCTCTCAATTGCGAGGAGAAGGACAAATACCTTATGATTCCTCACTAGATTGCTCAGTAAAAACCTCATTTCCTTTCGAAAACATGTAGCATAAAAAAGTAAGCTAGGTTTTTCTCTCCTAGTTGGGCCAAAACTCTTCATCTAAAATCACTCAAGCATAGTTAAAAAAAGTTAAACCCAACTGTCTAGATTTGGAGCTTAATAACTCAAGCATTAATCCAAATTGATTTTGACAAACAATATAAGCATTAATCCAAGCAAACCTAAACCTATATATGCACCATAACTCTCTCCCACATTTTTAAAGTATAAAACATTAACTAACAAGATAATATCAACAAATAATAAAAAAAAAAAACCATTAAAATTAACCTTAAAAGAGAAATCGGTTTGTTTGGGGTCGGAAACGGTCGGCGGTCGGGCGTCGGAGTAAAGGGGTCGGCGGCGGTCGGACTGGGGACGGCGGCGGTCGGACAGGGGTCGGCGGCGGTCGGAATGGGGTCGGAGGCCGGAGTTCCTTCGTCGGGGGCTGATCGGACGAGCGGAGGAGCGATATGAGCGAGCGGCCGAGAGAGAGAAGGAAACAGGGAAAATGAAATGAGCGGAGCAAGGGGGCTCGTATTAGGGCTTTTACCGGCGGTTTTCCGGCGGTTTAGACCGCCGGTAAAAAATCACTTATCACCGTCGATTAAAATCGCCGGAAAACTGACGGTTCACGTCTATATCCGGCGGTTTACCGGCGGTTTAGACACCGTCGGTATTACCGACGGTGTATCGTAGCTAAGTCGTCGATTAAGCCGTCGTTATCGTCCGACGGCGTAACCGCCGGCGTAGCCGTCGGTAATACCGACGGCCTCTAAACTGCCGGTTCAAACCGCCGGTTTTCACTGTTTTTCCTGTAGTGGTGCACATAAAATACAATGAAATTTCCATACTCATGCTTTCTTGAAATTGTTACAAAATAATCCATCCAAAGTTCATCAAAGATATTTCTATATGCATATGTTTGTTAAGAAATCCACATGGCCTTTACTGCCTCTCCTTATCATATGTTGATTCATAATCGAACAAGAGCTTCATAACAAAGGTCCTTTTTCAAACACACAAACCTACCCAAATTAGTACACAAATTTTACCTATGTCTCATGAGTCATTTAATTTTACCAAAGTCGAAAGATTACTTTCCCTAAATAATTCCATAAGAAGAATAACAATGGGAAAACTCCAAGCTTCATCAATACTAAATAGATTTCCTTCTACCACATGGTTCGGAAACAAATAATGAAGCTATCATGCCTCTTTCAAGAAAGCAAGCTCATTTACATATGCTAAAGAAAGGAATTCATAAAAGGTGCTCATAACCCATCGCATCCCAACCATGGTTGCTAACATACGTATAATGCATTTGGGGAAATCTCAATAAAAAGTAAAATTATATTAAATTTCAATGCAAGCAAAAAAGCGACGACTCTCTTTCACCAACATTTTATCAAGGGGCTTGCATGTGATGTTAAAGCTATGAAGAAATATAAAACTAAGAATTCAAAATCGATGCCATTTCAACCATCACATCTTTGAAGCATAAGATATTCATTCACAAGCAACGAGTTTGGAGAATAAACATTCATGAGAGTAGGACCTATGGCTCTACACATATCTCATTAAGTGACCATACGCATTTTCGATTCTCCCTTTTGAGTCTCTAAAAAAAAAAGCATGGAGAAACCTCTACTTGAATAAACTCACCACATAAAGCCTTAATGCAAACAAATATTTATAGCTTTCTTTTGGGAACATTTCGTCGAACACTTGATATACACAAATGCAAAGCTAGATGGATAGATCAATAGTGACATCAGATTTCCACGATTATATTCTAACCATGAGATAACTTGAAATCTCATTTCAGTTACCATTCCAACTTGATGAAGATGAATCATGTTTAAAACTTTCCAAGGGCTTTGAGGAATAACAAAATCTTTGACCACTCATGTAAGATTTAAATAAGTAAACATTGCTTGGAAGGAAAGAAGCAACTTCGTTATAACATTTCCTCAAGATCATTTCATCAAACAATTGACATGCAACAATACAAACTAAGCAAATGAGATGACATGGAAATCAAATTTCTATGTCGTTCAACCACAAGATGTAAAATAGCTCTATTCTTTCTTCCCTCATAGATCTTGTACAGATCTAGAAATAATAAAAAAAAAAAACTATAACAGAAATTTTCCTTCACCTCAACTTATCAGATTCTTTAGCAGAAATCTTGCATATAAGCATATAGCTAAGCATTGCAAAAGGGACAAGTTCCTATGGCACCAACTCGTTTCCAAAACGACAATCCCTTACGATTGTCGTTCTCGGAAATAAAGAAGAAGATTGAGAAAGAGAAGGAAATAGAAGTAGAGAGGAAGACAAAGGAAGAAGAAGAAGGAAAAGGAGGGGAGGATACTCATCTTGCAAAGGAATGGGAAGATCACGGTTAGGGGCGACGGGAGCAGATCCGTCCAGGAGGGAGATCTGGACCAGCTCAGGTGGCGTCGGATCCCGCTCGGGTGTGCGAAGCCGGGGACGATCGGGTGGCTGTCGGGTTCGGATGGGAGCGAGGCCTTGGCGAACCAAAGAGCAAGCCGACAGGAGAGAGCTCATCGGCTCTCTTGGAGGTCACGAGCAAAGGAGCTGGAAGGGCTCGGGGCGTCTGCGAATAGAGAAGACGGGGAGAAAGGGGGCCGGTGTGAGAGGGAGAGACGAGCGTGAGAAAAGCCAGAGTCAGAGAGCGTGAGAGCAGGGAGAAAGAGAGGATGGGTGATTTTTGATCTTGGCACCATGAGAAAGAGAGAGCGGAAGAGGGGGAGCCAGGCGTGCAAGAGAGAGGGAGCGGGAGTCGTCAGTTCCGACCAGGAGAGTCCTCAGCTTAGGAGATGATACAGTTGTTTTTTTTTTTCGATCCCGCTTCCAAACACTGAAATGTGTTATGTATCGCTGCTCCCTGTCGATCGATGACTGCATTCTTCCTAAAATGAACATATCACGCACCCGAGCAACGCAATAACAGCAGGGTTGGGATTCGAGGAGATTGGAGCCATTGAAGCCATTTATCTCGATTTAGGAATTGAATTCAAATTAAACCAAAAGCCAATTGGAGTTTATTTGAATTAAATTGAGTTGATTTGAATCAGATTTGGGCTCAAAACAAGCTCAATTCCAGGTCAAAACCTAGGTCAATTTGGGCTCGAGACGGTTCGACCTAGTCATGCCAACAAAATTGCACCCAAATCGACATCAATTCGAATAAAATTGAACTCGACGCAATTAAAATAAATTAAATTGAGCGTAATCGAGTCTAATTGAAATCAATTTGAATCGATTCGAGTTCAAATCGGGCTCGACAAGGTTTAATTGAATTGATTGAATGCGCGCGATGGTACTCGAACAAAAACGAGGTCAACAACCAAATGGTTTCCAAATATGATGTTCTTATAGTCGAATCGAGCGGCCCGACGAGACGAATCCAACAAGCCTAAGATCGCCAAATTCCAACATCATTAAGACTTTCAAATATCTAACGAACGTTACACGATCAAGGGATTCAATATCGGCCGTCCATCCGACCACTCCCTATTTATCCCTGATCTCTCACTATTTACAAGTCATGCCACTCTAGAATATCTATAAATAAACCACTCATTTCTCATTAGATGGGACCGAAGCAAGAAGAATAGAAGAAGAAGAGTAGAAGAAGAGAACGATACTAGGGAAGAACTCTCCTCCTCGACCACCGCTAGAAATCTGTCTGACGCTAGGAATTATGCTCGACTTCCGAACGATGTCGGAATTCTGCTTGATGCCCGAGTGACGCCGAAATTCTGCCCGACTTGCAAATGACGGAAAAATTTTGCCCGACTTCCGAAGGCCGCCTGAATTTTGCTCGATCTCCAACTGACGCCGGAACTCTACCTGACGTTGTAAATGAATTTCAATCTATAAGAGATTCATTGTAATCTAATCATCCTAAATTTTAAGGACGAGTCAGCCTCTTGTATTTCAAGTAAACACTAGCGGAACTCTTTAAACTCGATCTGGCCCCGTGGTTTTTCCCCTTTCAGGGTTTTCCACGTAAAAATTCTGGTGTTGCAATTTCTCCTTTGTTTGTGTACTAGATATCCGTACAACGCTAAGATGAAATTTTTTTAACTCTATCGCCGCATATATTTTAGTCCGCAACAATACTCATTTTAACTAATCCTATATAATTATATAGTTTATTATTTTATTATTTATAACTCATACCTTCATAAACGCTTCTGCTTTATTTGACTAATGATACACACCTAACACCCAAAGTATAAGTAAATTCTCATAATTGTCAAATTTTGAAGTATTTTAATAAGCGATTTTTAAAAATTTAGCCTAATACAAAATTAACATTATTTGATAATACAAATTATAATTAACAAAATCATTAATTAATCTTGTTGCGTCCTGAAATATTCGCGGCGGTAGAGAAATATATAGTTTAATGTCTTAGCATTGTACGAAGATCCAGCACACAATCAGATAAAATTGAGGGTATATCATTCATAAGAGACACCAGAGTTTTTACGTGGAAAACCCTTAAAAAAGGGGGGAAAAACCACGGGGTCTGGCCCAATTTGAATGAATCCACTAGTATTTGTAGTCGATTACAAATGAGCCCTTCTTAGGGAGAAGGCCTTGGCTTGATGCCACAAATGTACATCATATAGAGTGTATTACATGATGGGAGTTACAATAGATGTATTTGTTTTATCGGCACGACCATAGTCGATAGAATGGAGGTCGGAAAGATCGTTGTCTGGTGATGGAGGTCGGAAGGACCATAGTAGGCGACAGAGGTCGGAAGGAACGTAGTCGGCAGGAGACCGGGGTCAGAAAGACTGTTGCCTGTTGTTGGAGGTCAGAAGGACCGTAGTCGACAGGAGACCAGGGTTAGAAAGACTATTGTCTGGTGATGTCAGTCGGAAGGACCGTAGTAGGCGACGAAGGTCTGAAGGACCATATTCGGTAGGAGACTGGGGTCTGAAAGGCCATTATTTGATGATGTAGGTCGGAAGGACCATAGTAGGCATCGGAGGTCGGGAGGACAATAGTCAGCAGGAGACCGGGGTCTGAAAGACCGTTGTAGTAGGGTGGTACTTTGGTAGAACTCTAGGTGTCAGGTAGTGGCCCAGCATAGGTCCGGGCCTCAGGTGGTGGTCCGGCGAGGCTCCGACGGTGGTCCGGCGAGGCTCATGTGGTGGTCGAGGATGAGTTTCTTCTTTCTCTTCCTTCTCTTCTTCTCTTCTTGCTTCGGTCCCCTTTTATGAGGAATGAAGGGTCTATTTATAGTTTTTCTGGAGTGACATGGCTTGTAAATAGGTGAGAGATCAGGGGCGAATAGAAAGTGGTTGAATGGATGGCCGATATTGAATCCTACAATCGTGCACCGTTTGTTGGACATTTGAATGCCTTAGTAATGCTAGAATTCAACAATATTAGGCTCGTTGGATTCGTCTCGTCGAGCCGCTCGATTCGAGTATAAGTTCGTTAAAATAGGAGACTGTTTGATAACTCAAATTGTGGTACAAGCTTTCCAATAGCACTTCGGGTGCTTGATTTGGGCTCATTTGGGCTCGGATCGAGTTGAATTTGGTGTCATTGGGTTCGTATTTCCGAGACGCTCAGTTTGAGTATAAGCTCGCTGAAATCAGAGATTGGGAGCTCCCAGATTTAATTTTTGATGTTTTTGATTCGATTTTGCCTCGAGATTCGTGCTTGATCAAGATAATTTTTGGAGAATATATCAAATCTTATAATATATTTTAAATTCAAACTAAAAATAAAAAATTCTCTACAAATATAAATTTTTTTTACTACTAACCACGTATTTAAAAATATTGAGTTAAAATTTATTTAAAAAAAACTTTTTAAATTAAATATAATCAAATTTAATCAATAATTTTAATTTAATTTTAAAAAAATTTAAGATAATATTTTTAAAATTAATATTAAAATTATAAATCAGAAATATTTTAGGCAAAATTTTCGGAATAAGCGACATTTAAGCCCTATTTAGGGGAACGAGCATTTTCATAAAGAAATTTAAAAAAGAGCAGTTACGCTTAGTAATTTGGCGCATTTAGAGAATGGGATGAATGCGCCAAACGTCATGGCGCATTTTATAGAATGCAACCAATGGGTAGCACATTCTATAAAATGCGCCTAAACATGATCATGGATGATGATAGGAAAACAGTAGAGAGGAGGATGAACAACACTCAAGCTTTCTTCGAATAAAGCACATGTCAGAAGTTGTCCCATGATGGTAAGAAAACAGTAGCTCTCAACCCCACATGGCCATGAAAATCAGAGCCCTGCATTAGGTACCCATATCCACACCCACCCACGTACCCACCCATACCCAATGGGCATAGGTGGGTATGGGTACGCTCATAGCCTCATGGGTGGGTATGAGTGGGTACTAGGGGTGCAAACGAGTCGAGTCGAGCTCGAGCTAGGGGGTGTTCGAGTCGAGCTCGACTATCAAAACCCGAGCTCGAGCTCGAACTCGAGTCGAGTTCAAAATCTGAGCTCGAGCTCGACTCGAATTCAAGTCGAGCGGCTCATCAAGCTTCACTGTCGAGCCCGTCATCTCTTCCGTCGTCCCGAGTTCCGTCACTCTTCGTCGCATCTGTCATCCCGAGGTCCATTAGCATCCAAAGCTCGTCCTTCGTCGAGCAGAGAGTCGTCGTCCCGAACTCAAAGTCCCATCCGGCGTCAAGAACCGTCATCACGAGCTTGTCCGTAATCTTCCTGAGCTCCACCGTCATGATCCGTCGCCTGAGCTGTGAGACCTCATTCCCTTACTGTTCCTCTCTGATTTGGATTTTTTCTCTCAGGATCGTCCAGGACGATTTGAGATCGTCTAGGCCGATCGGCACTGTAGAAAATATCGGCCTGAGAATAGTTCTGGGAACCGTCCAGGACGATTTTTCTGGTCTGATAGTCCCGGGACGATTTGACGATCGGCCGGGCCAATCAGACAAAGGATTTAAAGAAATCAGCTCGTTTTGATGAGAGAGAAAATATTTTAAAAATCAAAATATCTGTTTTGAGGAGAGAGAAGAGAAGGGAAAAAGAGGAAATCCTGGTTTTGGAGGCCGCGGAGCGCTTTTCGACCGACGCTGCTGTTGGGAAAAGTGAAGATCTCGTGGTAAGGACTCCGAACCCTATTTCTGTTTTCAAAGATATTGTGTTTTGACCGAGTTACGATCTGTTTTGTGTTTTCGTAGTCGACTTTTCGACGTGATTTTGATTTGGCACAACTTTCACCGCACAACTTTTGATATGTTATAGATATGATTATTGCACACGATTTGACTGTATTCGACGAAGATTTTACCGGTCGGAATTGATTCTACGCGATTTTAATCGAATAGAAAATTATCGGGACTTGATTTGATTTGATTTCTATAGGGCAATAGTCTTGTATTGATGTCATAGACCTTCGCCTGTAATTTGAAAAGATTTGGAATTTGTGTCTTTTTGCAGGATTTTTGTATAAATTCGACTGACTGCCGTTACGCTGCCCGATTTTCGTAGATTTTCGGATTTGCTTGGAATTGATAGATTAGATTGATATGTTTATGATTATTGATATGATTGTTATAGATTGCATAATATTGATTATTGAACTGATTATTGATTGATTATCGATACTGGGAAACACGTATAGCCTGGTTGAACATTGGTTGGAGATTGATATTGACCTGTACAGGATGGTGGGCCGACGGGCTTTCCTTTAAACCATTGATCATTGATATAACGATTGGGAGTCATAAGGAGTTTATAGAAATGCCGACGGGCGAAAAGAGTGACGACTCTTATTGATAGAACCAATGTACAGATCTACAACAGCAATATGGATTCTACAACAGCAACATGACCAGTTGATTATACTTGTCCAGTATATAGTATTGAATTGCATGTTTACTGTATTGCTTTATGGATTCGTTGTTTTTATAGATTTCTGCTTTATCGACTTTGATTGGATTTACTAGATCATACGATTTCACTGATTGATTGCTATGCATCGACATTGAGCATTGATATAGAAATGGATGGATATAGATATTGCATTGATAGCATGGACATGAATAATATAGAATCATTGATACTGTTGCCTATAGATTCATTGATTTCTTCTTATACTACTGCCTATGGATTTATTGATTTTGTATATAGATTCACTGCTTTCCTCGTATTGATTTCATCGAATAGATATTTAATTGATTAGACCGCATTGATTTGAATTGATAGCGATTGATTTAACGGAATCGATTTGACGACTTGATTGATTTGACGGATTGACTGATTTTCTTCTGTGTACGGATTTCTTCGAGATTGATATGGATTTATTGAGTTGATTCATCGATTCGTCTGCCGCTGCATTGACTGGCTTTATTGACTATTGGATTTCCGTATTGCATAGATTCATTGACCATTGACTGATATAGATTTGATTGACTGTGATTGACTGACATGCATATTGATAGCATAGCTGTGCTTTGATTTCAGTTATAGGTATTAGGTGACCTGCTGGGCTTTGTAAAGCTCATTATATGTGGTTGATATTTTCAGGTCAGGGCAAGGGAGCAGAAGATAGGAATTGATCCGGATCTTCAGGTTTATGTCTTTTGATTGATTTTGATTCTTTTGTACTCAGAATAGATTTCAGTACTGGTGATTATAGTTTAGTTCCTGAGTATTGTACATGATTTTTGAGATGAATCGACTTGTATATTGATGTTTTAAATTTTATAGATGTTTGATAGACTGGTTAATTGAAGGTTTTAGATAACTCTGGTAAATTGTTTGGAAAATTGATTGACATTCTTTCCAAGTTAGATCTTGGGGCATCACATGAGCTCTACCACGACGAGATACGACGAGCTCTGCCACCAAGTCGAGATTCGACGAGCTCTGGACGAGCTCTGCCACCAAGATCCATCATCCCGAGCTCATCCATGAACCATCGTTGTCCCAAGTAAAGCCATCGTCGTTCCGAGCTCTAGTCGCGTCCGATGACGTCGTATCGAGCTCGTCCGCCGTCTAGATCCACGCGTGCTGGATTTCCCGCTCGCCAGAATTGGATTTCCGCTTGCCAGAATTGGATTTCCCGCTCATGAGAATTGGATTTCCGCGTGCGCTGCTGTCGAGCAGCTCGTCGAGCCGACGAGCCGAGTCCGATACATGTTCGAACTCGAGCTCGATTAGTGGTCGAGCTCGAACTCGTGTTCGAGCTCGACTCGCGAGCTCGATAATCCTGACTCGTCGAGCCCGTTACCGAGTTGAGTTCGAGCCGGCTCGCGAGTCGGCTTGACTCGGTTGCACCCCTAGTGGGTACTCAATATCAGGGGACAAACTGATTTACATTACTAATCACCATATGCATGCAATATATTACAATATTCCTTACTATGTAGTGCAAAACATTGAACCACGCCACGACCACGATAAATTTTGATGTGTGGCGTGAAAGTTTGCAGTCAGAGAAAAGGGCAACAAACCTCAAGCTCATTAATCCGTGGTAGACTGCATTCAAGAAACATGGAAAGTGGGTGGGTGTGAGTGGATATGACATCCCGAAAGTCACCATAGGTGTGGGCATGGGTGTTGGGCAAAGGCAACCAACACAAAATATGGGTACCCAACCAGAACCCCATATAAAACTATGATGAAAATACATCCTAGCTTTCTTGGAGGACTTGACTCCAAAGTAAACCACGGGTCGCCGTGCAATGGTATAAAGCAGATGGGATGGGAAGAAAAGAGTCGCTTTATCTTCTCCCCCCACTATATGGTCACTAGAATGGACCCAAGCTTCCTCTCGTCCGGCGATCTGGAGGTTGATGCTGACGGTAAGAAGACCGCGACGAAGGGTATACGATTGTCGTCTTCCGCCGCTGTGGTGGCTCCGGTTGTCCCAATTGCTTTTTTCCTTTACGCGTTGCTGATCTTGACGTGATGCTTTAGGATTGGGCGTTTGAGATTGAATCACAGCAGCTTTGTTTATAGCTTTTGTAAAAAGAAACGTAATTATTTTTTTAAATGCTATGATGCCTAATCCTTATAATATAAAAAAATGGTAGTGGAGAGAGAGATCTTTGTAAATTATTTTTTAGAATGATTAACTTTTATGAATTGAGATTTTATTTGAAATATTAATGTCATTTAAGTCAAATTCAAATGAAGAATGTTGTTTAGTTTCAGCATTTATGATTATAAAGTTTCTATTAAACAATATTTTTTTAATATAGATATATATAATTAAACATATGTTTCTTAACGTTATTATATATTAATAATTATGATCGTAAAAAATAATTTCTAGTAATATAAATTTTTAAAAATTAATTAAAAGATAATTAAAAAATAGTAATAAAAAAGTTTAATTACAGTTTAAAAATAAACTATTAAAAAAACTACCCAAATAAACTTTGATTCACCTTTTTGGTAAATAATTTTAGTTATCTTTTAAAGATTTGTAAAGATATAAATTTGATCTTTATGAGATTTTTTTTGGATGTTGCAAAATTTAATTATAAATTTTAGAAATTATTGATTATGCTCTAAAATTTATGCCTACATCAATCATAAGACCTCATAGCCTTACTAAGATTGATAATAATTTTAAAACTTTTACTTAATTAACAAACACCAGCCTCTCATCTATCTTTAATTTGAACATTCAACTTGGCGCGTCTAATATCAATAAAAGATATATTAATGAGCCGAGTAAAGGTGATTAGCCTCACTTGATTTGACCTTTAAACTCTTAATTTTAATTCTAATTTATTTGGGAAAAGTTAATTTATTTCTAAATGCTACTTTTAGTCTTTATATATATACTAGCTTAAATACACGTGCACAACATGCACGTTAATATGACTTTAAAGATAAGAAAAATGTAAATATAAAAATTATTGATTACTAATTACAATACTAACATTTAACTAAGAATTTTTATGGCAACACTAAAGCTAATCTTTCTTTAATCATTCTCATAACTATAATAGCAGAATACAACATAAGAGAAGAGGATTATAGAAGTAGCTTTACATAAAATATACTCAAAGCTTCGTTACTCTAAAGCAAGCTACACATGCAGGTAGAAATCAATTAAATAAGTCAAACAAGTATTTCCCTGCAAGTGTTCTGAATTGTGAGTGAATCTGCTGCCTAGAATGTGATAAAAAGCTGGTCAAGGATTATGAAAAAGGCTAAATAAATTTAGGGTTTACTTGGCTCTGCTAGGGTTTTGGGTTTCGTCTCTGTCAGCCGGGGCTCCCCGCTGCGTTGGGGTCTTCCCCATCATGGGTTTACGATTTTCAGGAAAGTTTATTGGCCTTATATGGTTTTTATATTTGGCTTTCCTGGTGCTTTGTTTTTTATTTTTTTTTCCTCCTGCGTTCGCTGGTATGACTCATGTTCGTCTGAGCGACCCTGGTTTTTTAGGTGGTTCATCTCATTCGCGCTCATTTTTGGAGGCATTAGCTGGGTCCAAATCGGCGTCTTCTTTTTCGGATCTGAGCAGCTCTACTTTTCGGGGCTTTCCTTCCTTATGGATTTCTGATCAAGAAATCAATGCTCTGGCTACCCTTTTTCAATTTTCCTTAGTTGATTTCTTCCCTACAAAACGACCCTCTCTTGACTCTATCCACAAGTTTTTCTTTAACCTCAAACTTAGGGGGGATTTTTCGGTTACCTTGCTTGATCCTACACACATTCTGATTAAACTTTAGAATGACTTGGATTACTGTAGGGTATTTTGTCACCGTTCATACTTAGTTTTCAACTGCTATATGAAGCCCATGAAATGGTTGCCTAGTTTGGATGTTGGAGTTGAGTCGCCTGTCATCCCGGTATGGATTTCTTTTCCGCTTCTGCGTCCTCATCTCTTTAACCCTCGCAATTTTCATGCTCTGGTGACAATTTTTTGTAAACCTTTGAAAATTGATGTGGCTACCTCTGTGGGTTCCCGCCTCTCCGTGGCGTGTGTTCTTATGGAGCTTGACATTACTAAATCTTACCTCAGCCGGGTGTGGCTTGGCTCTGAGAATTTAGGGTATCTTCAGGAAATTGCCTTTGATGATTTTCCCCCTTTTTGTGCTTCATGCAAATGTATTGGTCATATTTCGGGAAATTGTCGACCTCCCCATTCGTATGTTTCGGCTATTTCCCTTATTTTATTGTCTTCGGGGGCGGCTCCTTAGAAAATGCAGAAACCATGGATAATTGTGTGAAAGTTGTGAATGCAGTTGATGGTTCTCCTGTAGCTAATAGTTTAGGAACTGGGATTGTTTTGGAGGGTGTTCTGGTTGGGTTGCCGCCTGCTACTCCTGGCATTCGGGTTTTAGTTATTGCCTTTGTGGACTCTTGGGGTGATGATATCTGTGATGATATTCAGTTAGTTGATTTGGTTTCGGGAGGTGAGGTGGCTGTTGTTTCTAATCCTCTTATTGATGAGGGTATTAATTTTGGTTCTCATTTAGTTTCTTCTGAGTTTGTGGTTGCTGGGGTAGTGCCTGCTACTCTGGAGTCTCGGGATTGTATAAATGAGGAATGCGTAGGTGTTATTTCTCTTGCTTATATTGCTGTTATGGAGTCTCCTCAGAAAATTGGTAGTATTAATATGGTTGGCGGTGGTGCTAATGCTGGGAATGGATTATTAGTCACTTCTATCTCTTTTGTTGATGTCCCTGTAAATTTTATCGACAACCAACCGTTGGTGTATCATGTGGGTGATAATTCAATGATGGATGTTAGGACTCATCTTGACTGATTGCATTGTACGTCTGAATTGGAATCCGAGTCTGATTCCTCTTCGGATTATTATGGTGGGTCTGATCCTGGCCTTGATTTTAAACTTGTTCGAGATAGGCATGTTCTCTCTATCGCCTCTCACGGGAGGTTACGTGGGAGGGGCAGGAGAGGTTGGTAGTTTCTTTTTCATGTGATTGATCCCTTTGGTGTTTTCTGGCTAGTTTTCTGGACATTTGGCCATTTCTGTGGGTGTTGGTTTCTTAGGCTATGATTTGGTTGGGGCTCGTATCCTCGTCAACATGCTGGTGGCAACCTTTGGTGATGTTTTCTTACTTGGATGGATCGATTGGAGCGCTTTTTTCTCCAGATTGGATGGTCCGTCCGTGTCTTCGTGGATGCTGGGAGCCTCGGCCGTTTACTAAGCGCTTTCTTCGATCACTTCGATCTCATTTTGTATTTTCTTTTATTTTTGGTTGTTGGCTTTTGATCTTTATATGATGTAAGCCCTTTAGATCAATATAATGTTATTTGTTGGAAAAAAAATATTACCTTGCAAGTCCCAGACATCAAAGAGGGTTGGCCTCAGCTTTAAAGCTCTTTCCATAAAATCCTGTCAGGTGCGGGTCCAATTTCTTTTTTTAAGGTGGGCAAAAAAAAAAAAATTTGGTAGGGGATGGATAAAATATTCAAAATATACCCCCCCTCACCCCAAGTAAATGGGGGATCAGCCCATGACTCCTGTGTTCTTAAATCTCCTTTAAAGAGTTGAATAACTTGCATTCAGGAAAGAAAGACCAACCAACCGGGAAAAAAAGTTAATTTGGAAGTGGCATGGGGTAATTTACTCTTTCGGTACAAAATGAGGCCCCTCCGAATGATATCTATGTAAATCTTACATAAATAAATAAATGTTGAATTTAACGGATAACTTGCATTGACATGACATTTGTTTTTCTTAAAATGGGCAACTGCTTTTTATTTTATTTAACTTTTTAGCCCCTCCGATTGCTTATTTTGCTTAATTAATTCTAAGAAAAAAATTAATATTTTTTTTAATATTTTTGTTTATTGTTAATTATTTCAATATTTGTATTGGAATTTTTATCAAATTTTGTATCAAAATTTTGATAAAATTTATTTCAAAGAATTCCTACAAATATTGCATGCATTAAAAATAATTAAATATTTTCGATAACTACAAGTTAAAATTTTACAAAATATATAATGAGTTTTACTGCATAATATTATTATGAATTTCTTTTTCCAATTAATATGAATTTTTTTTAGTTGTAAACATAAAAAACATTTACCTATTTCTAATGCAAATTTTATTTTAAATTATTTAAAAATCCACTAAAAAAAATTAAAGTCAATTACAGCCTAAGAGGCAACTATCATAATTACTTTAAACCAGGCCCAGCATTTCAAGGAAAGTTCATGAAAATATTATGCATTAAACATATAATATCTAAGGAATTTTTAAAAATAAATTTCACACCAACCGTTGCTTAGTTTAGTTGGTGGACGAATACGTTTAGGAATTCCCTAACTCGTACTCAATTCCCCTAGAGTATAGCCCCGTTTAATAGGGGCCAATCAAGTGTGTGCCAGAAGGTTTCTGGATTGAATGTCTCTTTTAGATAAGTCAAGAATTAATCACGTCACCAAATCTCATTTCAGAAGCGGGTGAATAACCTATTTCAAAAAATGAATAAATAAATAAATTTCACCAAAATTTCAATGTTAAATTTGAAAGCATCATCAATAAATAATAAAAATTTTGTAATTAATTTATTTGTTATACTTTTTTTTTTAATATGTGCCCTAAAACCTTACACTTGGATGAGTGGACTCCGAAGCGAAGAAGACCACAGGGCAACCCGCAACACTGCAAAGAAGATCTTTGATGATGAGAAAACAATAGACTTGACTTGACTCCAAAGTGGAAGACTTGACTCCGAAGTAGTTCAACTACAAGTTGGCTTGCAACGCTGTAAAGCACAGGGGATGGTAAGAAAACAGTCGCTCTTGACCCTACATGCCATGAAAATGCATCGATCGTAGCTTTCTTATCCCCTGGAAGACTCGACTCCGAAGTAAACCACGGGTCGCCCTTGCAATGTTATAAAGCAGATGGGATGGTAAGAAAAAGAGTCGCTCATCCTCTCCCCCCACCATATGGACACGAAAATGCACCCAAGCTGCCTCTCGGCCCTGAGAGCAGGCGACATGACCCGCCTCTATGAACTGCTCCAGGATGACCCAACACGATTCCACGGCAAGACCATTAATGGAAACAGCCTACTCCACATCGCTGTAAGCCTCGGCAACGACTGGCTCATCACCCAGTTGTTCAATCACCTTGATACGCACCTCATGCTGTACCAGAACTTAGATGGCGACACAATCCTCCACTGCGCTGCCCGTGCAGGGCACGACCACATCCTTTCCTTGCTCATCAATCACCACGCTGGAGGGCTAATATTGATGGGAGTGTTGAACGAGCGCGGGGATAGCGCTCTGCACGAAGCTGCACGCGGCGGTCATGCTAATGTTGTAAGGCAGCTTGTAGCTGCTGGAGATAATATGGCCTCGAAGGTTAACATATATGGAGAGTCGCCACTTTATCTAGCGGCCGAGAGGGGCTCAGTTGAGGCCGTGCAAATGTTGCTTGGGTGCGCGGTCGTGGATTATAGAGGACCTCGAGGGCAAAATGCTCTTCATGCTGCCGTCTGTCGAAGCTATGGTAATTAACCGTCAAGAAATTTCCATTTCTATAAAAGATCAACACCTTTGTCAGTTAAATTTTTTTTAAGAATATTTGAAGGATCAAATCAGTAGGATAAAATTATAAAATTAAATAAACCGTAGTGTATGTTGTGGTGGTAGCTAACTGTTGTAAGGTCTTTAGATATTGCGAAGATGTTGCTTGACAAAATGCCGGAACTAAACCGAAGAACGGATAGCTCCCTAAGCGCCCCCATTCACTACGCGGCTTCCCTTGGAGATGTAAACATGGTGCGTCTTCTGCTACAAGCGGACGCTACAATAGCTCATATCTTGGACAACAAGGACCTCTCAGCCGTACACATCGCAGCAAGCAAGGACTATGCCAATGTTATCGAGGAGATACTCCACCATTGCCCAGATGCAACTGAGCTCACTGATAGGGAAGGCAACAATTTTCTTCATGTTGCTACAAAGACGAGAGCGACATCAGTGGTGAAACTAGTCCTTAGTAACCCTCTGCTTAGACAGAGCATAAATGAGAAAGATCGTGAAGGAAACACGCCATTGCATTTGGCTGTAATGAACCGTAATAGGGAAATCGTCCACCTTTTGTTGTCTAATAGCAGAGTCGACACAAATGTTATAAACCGCAATGGTCTCACTCCCCTTGATATAGCTTCATCGTGTGCTGACTGTAGTATTCGCCTCAGGATGGTATGTATAACTTCATATCAACAATGAATTCTTTCAAGCAAAAGAAGATGCAACCTTTAGGGACAAATCAAACTCTTTATAATGGAACTGTTTTAAATATCCATTTGCAGAAGAAGATGTGCGAAGAATTGACCTCCGCTGGTTCCATGTTCGGCACTCACCGAATGGACGTCTTGATGGGTAAGGATCAACGGAGGCCAGAAGAAGAGCTTAATCGATATAGAATACTGGCAAGTAACATGGCAATAGTGGCAGTACTCGTTGCAACAGTTACATTTGCAGCTGCTTTTACCTTGCCTGGAGGTTACAACAACGATGACAGCAATAATCAGGAACAAGGCATGGCGATTCTAGCCAAGAAATTAGCTTTCAAGGTGTTTCTTATCTCCGACACCATTTCAATGCTAAGCTCTATTAGCGTTACCTGCTTGCTAATTTGCACTGGCTCTCTAGATCACGACATAAGATTGCACTCCATCATTACTGCCATGAAGTTCATGTGGGTTGCACTAGGAGGGATGGTGGTAGCGTTCTCCATGGGAATCTATGTGGTTTTGGTCTCAAAATGCAGATGGTTGGCTGTTCTTATTTGTGGAATGGCTGCTTGTGTTCCCTTCATGGCTTGTATGATAGCTTGTTGGCCAACTTTTGTTTCTATTAAGCTGGTGCAGATTGACAGAAATCAAAAGAGCATAGAAAGAAAAACTTCAATCCTCAAGGTTAACATGCACATGCCCCATTGGATGGTGGTTGATTTTGTCACACCCGAAAGTTCAGGAAAATGAGGGGAACCTCCTGTATAGTATATTTTGGCAGAACTATTCCTTCCAGAACTTTAAATTCCATCTATATGAACTTATTCAGAAACCGGGAAAAAGAGCAGGAAAAAGCAGGCATAAAGCTCGGTTTTCATGATTCTTTATTATTATTATTATTATTATTATTATTATGGACATGATGTCTTATTTGTTGATTTGGAATTATTTTCGAAAATCAAAACAGATTTATTTTGAAAAGATTTGATATTCAATTAATATATTATTTAGAGAATTGATTAATTTTCTAAATTGTTGATTTGATTGTGATTTGATTAGGGATTAGATTTGGAAGTTTTTTTTTTTAGTTTACTTTACCTCAAATCTATAAAATAGAGTGCAATGGATTGATGTTGTATGTAAGAGAGAGAGAGCTTGAGGGCTATTGTAATTCTCTTGTTCTCAAATTAAGTGAAATCATCCAATTCCCCTCTCCGTGAATGCACACATCTTTACATAACCATGTAAATTGCTGTATTTGTTATATTTGTGTTGTGATTTTATTTTCATTGTGATTGTTTGCACGATATTATTAGAATCTTTGGTTTACATTGATGGTCTTCCATGATCCATAAAATCTAAAGATGACATCAATGAACTATATGCGCGTTTGATCTCTTTTGTATTTATTTATGACACATCATACATGCTCATGATGATATTTTCATAATCATATTGATGTTTTCATTACAATTATTTAGTATTAGAGCCAAGTTGTGAATTTGATGATCTATGAAGTTCGCATTAAAAACTTCGACGATGTACACAGTTTTTCTCTTTATAGAACTAAGATTTGTGGGTTTATTTTTCAGCACAAGATTGCGAAGTCATTTATGGGGTGTTTGGAGCGGTCGATGATGAGGAATGATAAAGATAAGGCATTTATGGACAAAAAAGCACAACTAGTTGTATATGCACTCTTCCAACTAATAAGAAAAATTTTTTTTTTTTTTTTCTTTCAATTTTTGCATACCATTTATATCATGTTTAGTAGTACAATATAACACCATAAAAAATAAGTTTTATATAATATTATAGGATAGACTACAGATAAATTTTGTATAAATTTATTTTCCAAAAATTTCAAAAGCATTTTCGACTATTAATCCCTCTTTCAATACAAGAATCATAAATCCACTAGCTACATTATCAAAGATCAATCCCTTCCCCTTTTACTCATTAGACTAATTCTAATTTCTTGCCCTATTGGTATTTTGTTTCGAACTTCAAGATGTAGAAAAGAACGAATGAAAATTAAAGTAGTATCATTCCAATTGGTAGAGGGGAGCTCAACATTCTTCAAACAATATATGTTCTAAATAACACTAGTAAAAAGTGACGTTGTTCACAGCAGTCAGTAGCAACATTTTAAAAAAATGGCAAAAATAATTTATTGAAGAGGTTTCAGACGCTACTTCTATAAGCGTTTTATTCATTAATCGCTCTATTTCTAATATCCCTAATCCCTTCATGCCCTAGCTACTTCCTGCATCCTCGAGACCTTCTCACACGCACCTCAGTCTTCCACGACCGCCTCCTCCACGCCAAGCTAGCACAAAGGAATTTCTCCGACCAACCTCTCTTCTTCTGCCGCTATGATATTGATGTTGGCCCTCCTCCCATACCCTAGCTTGCTTGAATAGCAGCTTCGATCAAGATATTTTTCAGTGAAAATTGCCGCTAAAGCTAGTTTTAAGTGTTGCCGAAGCCTTTTTTTTTCTGTCGTGTAAGGGTGGTTTTTTTTGATACATCTTAACCGATGTTTACAAAGACAAAATTGAGAATCAAGGCGAGGCATATGCCTCGAGGAGAATCGGATCATAAGCATCAAAACGAAAAAATTTAATTATTTAAAAATTATAAATAATTCATAAAAATAAAAAATATTAAATAAATTATGAATATAATGACTTGTTTGAAGATAAATATTACAGACACAAAATTTAAAATAAATACTTAATTAAAAGTTACACGCATTCTTACAATCAAGACCCAAGGTAGTCTCTTCGTCATTTTGACGGCCCTTAGAAGAATTCTTATAATTTTTGTCAAAATCATCTTCAAAATCTTTTTCATTTATAATATTTTTCCCTTATTCTTTATATCACTTAATATTTCATTAGTTGCATTGTTAAAAAAATATATATATTAATAACATACAAAATAATTCATTATACTTACGATTATCTTTAGATTTTTTTCGATGCTCCAAACCCGATTTTAATTTTTTATTTTATATACTCGGAAAGTAGAATTAAGGTGACATTTAATAATAACTAATACAATAAAGTAACATATCAATAATATTTATAAATTTAATGATATAATAATAATAAAGTTAATATTAGTTTGTAGTATATATAATTTAAGTCAACCTTTGAAAATTTTATGAAAATTCTTAATATTACTGAAAAAAACTAGCTTTTATGTACACTTGAATAATTCGTATTTTATGTTTATTATAAAATGTTGTCATATTATTGTCGAAGTCATGAAAATCAACTCCGTAAGGCTATCATGATAAACCCAGCTCCCTCCCACTTTTTTTCTCCCTAGAGGTCGCCTTTGTTTGGCTTGCCAGTGGCACCATGGAGCCACTCTCCACACATCACTTCCCTCCGCTTTCTAACCCATCTTCATTTGCGTCCCCTGCTGCTCCCCGCGCCTTAGAGACTCCTGAAGAGGTCGCCCCCTTCAACAAGGACTACATTGATGTTGCTTCTTCGGAATGGAGCCTCTACCTTGTCGGATGCTCCATCGGTAAGCGCTCGTATTATGATGCTCTTCTTGCTACCGCTAAGAAGATATGGAAACTCAAAGGTACATTTCAGCGCATAACTCTCACCGATGGTTTTTTCCTTTTCAAGTTTTCTTCTGTGGAAGATTATGACATTGTTTGGTCTAAAGGCGCTTGGTTCTTTCATAGTAAACCGTTTATCTTTCAAAAATGGTCAAAAAAATTTCATCATACTAAAGAAAATTTTACATCTATTCCAATTTGGATAAGGATTCATAACTTATCTTTGATCTTTTGGAACTCCGAAGGTATATCTAAAATAGCATCCAAAATCGGAATACCCAATTTGATTAAGATTTTTTGTACAACTTTACTCACTACGAACAATATACTCTATTTATACATCATTCTAATTTGACTCAAGCTTATATAAATATAGAATAAAGTCAATTATTATTTACTCAAGTCTTATAGATTCTAACAATCCTATAAAATCCACCCAATGCTTCTCTTTCTCTTTATTATATTATATTTTCAAGTTTAGTTTACTCTTATTAGTAAATTTTTTATAATATTAAAAAGGGTAAAATTACTTTTATTTTTTTTAATAAATAAAATTTTCATAGCTTGGTTCGATGAAAAACTTGGCAAACCTAATTAGACCTCATATATTACTTTTAGAAATCTGATTTAATTAATTTAATTAGAATGATAATATAAGTAGTTTAACTAGGATGATTTAATTAATCTAACTAAGAAAGCAGTGTATTAATTAGGAAATACATATATACTCAGTAATAATCCTCTTAATTAATCTTAATTCAGTCTAATTCACCAAGTTATGATTGTACGGTCAAGTACTCATTAATTATAATATAAAAAATAGGGGGGCTGTACGGATTCTATTGAAACCGTGAAAGCGAAATCGGGTATTCCTTACTTAAGAAACCCATCTAACCTTTGTTCGAGCCTTCCTGCACAGGTAAGCCTGCAAAGCTATAAAGCACTCATCGGTTCATCCTCTCCCCCCACGATATGCATGGCCACGAGAATGGACCCAAGCTTCCTCTCGGCCGTGATAGCCGGTAACATGGACAGCGTCCGTAGGCTGCTCGATGAAGATCGAATACGACTCTACGGCATGACCATTAAAGGAAACAGCATCCTCCATATCGCCGCAAACCTCGGCAACGACTGGCTCATCATCGAGGCTTGCAATAACTCCGAATGGGATCTCCTGCTGCGCCGGAACTTAAAAGGCGACACGATCCTCCACTGCGCAGCCCGTGAAGGGCACGACCGCATCCTATCATTGCTGATCGATCATCAAGCAGGAAGGCAAATGACAGGAGTGCTGAACCGGCGCGGGGATAGCGCTCTGCACGAAGCTGCACGTTGCGGCCATGTCAACGCTGTCCGGTGGCTTTTAGCTGTTGGAGAGAATATGGCCTCGATTATTAACGAATATGGAGAATCGCCGCTTTATCTAGCGGTGGTGAGGGGCTCTGTGGAGATTGTGGAAATGTTGCTTGAATGCGCGATGGTGGAATATGGAGGACCTCGAGGGCAAACTGCTCTGCATGCTGCCGTCTGCGGAAGCTATGGTAACCGCCATGAATTTCCCATTTCTAAAAAAGATCAAAAGATTTTTTAATTAAATATTTTTTAACAATATTTGTAGGATCAAAACCAAGTCACTATTTTAACAATCGTTTTAACCGAGATGGAGAGTTGCTGCTTCGTCTAGTAGCAGAAGCAGTGACAAGTGACGCACCAATGGACCCACTGAATGTCGGGGAAATGTTTCGAGGCGCGATGGGTTATTTTTATAGTAGACATCGACGGCAAATTGATTTGCATGCTGCCATCCGCCGAAGCTATGGTAACCGCCACGAAATCCTCTGTTTTTTTTTTTTTTTTTAATATTTAGACAGACTCTTCAAATTCAAGATCTTTTAATGGCCAAATTTTTGAAACGAGCAGGTCTGTACCATTTTTTAGGAGAACAAGCGCAATTAAAAAATTATTTCAGAAGCAGCGGATACGCTGGACCATTTGGCGCATTGAAGAATGCGCCAGATGCATTGGCGCATTACTGTAATGCGCTAATTGGATTAGCGCATTTTAGATGATCCACGGTTTGCGCCAAAACATTAAGCGTATTCACAGTAGACAACATTTTGATGCAATTTCTGTGCTTGAAAACGTTGTTTGATACTAAGTTCAATCATTCCTATTTTGCCTCATATTATTAACTATAAAAAAAAAACAAATATGATGCCTCAATTTCAGTGTATGAATATAGAATCTTAATTATTTTGCTGATAAGTTTAATAGTTAAATATGTGTCTTTTAAGTTATATGTATTATATATATTTTTTAACTTAAAATTGATAAATTTAACTATATTAATATTTTCGAAAAATATAATATAAAGTAATTAATTTTTTTATTTGAAAAATGAGAAGTAATAGGATTGTTTTAAGAAAACCAAATTTTTGAAATTATTCTATAGTCTCAAAAATTTACACGTTAATTTTTACGCTATTCATTTATAGAAAATTAGTGGTATATAAGATAATTTTTTGTTATATTTTATTTTTCAATAATAATTACGTGTATAGATGAAGATTGAAATATAATTATAAATAATGAGAATGCATTTAAATAAGAAATAAATGTAATATATAATATCATAAGTTATTTTAATTTAAATCTAAAGTAGAACTAGTTAAATTTTTTAGAGATATTGCAATTGGAAAAGTGCGAAAAATCATTAACACAGATTCATGAAAATACAGGATTTGCTTAGTAATAGAAAGGTTGACATCTGATAAGGATTGAAGAAAAGTAAACAAATTATTATTACATTTGGCTGAGAACTATGCGCATACGCGCTTGGAGTTGGGAAAGAGTTGGACAGCATAAGAAATTTGCTGTGAACTGCTGTTGGATGTACTGCCAATCTGTAATGTTTAGAAACTCCTTCTTCTTTTTACCATCTATAATATTCAGCTATTTATATTTTTTTGATAGAAATGCATCTTGATTAGTATGCCATCTTTTATATAGGATACAATGTTGCACATCGGTTATTGGATTCTCAGCATTGACCACAACTGAACCATCTTTTTTCTGTGTGATTTCATTAATTCTTGTACTAAGAATAGGTATTGGAGCAAAGTGACCATTATGATCCGTAAACCTTTGTCGTACAAATTTCCAGCCCATATCAGTAATTCTTTCTCCATCCACATACATGGGATGACGACTTTTGATAACTTTGTGATATGTATCCCATAAACTATCGTCTTCATACCAAGACCATTCATGTAGACAACAGCGAAAAAATTCATTTGATCTTGCTTTCTCCTCCAAGAAATCATCCATAGGGTACGACATTGATTCTGTTAATCGAATTGTGCCATCATATATCAACTTCTCTCTTGGAATAATATGAAGGAAATCCCTAGATGGTGAGCGCTTTATTGATGAGGTCCTTGATGATGATGATGACATTATGTGCTGAAATTTAAGCAAATGCGTAATGAGTTTATACTTAAGGAAATAATACAACTAATTATGCAAAGGACAATCATACGAAAAAAAAGGAGAACAAGTATTTGAGTTACTTAGCACCTTAATCTTATACATCAAATATTAATAATTGATTTAATTTAAGCACACATCATAGTCATTTCCTAAGCAAAAGTCGTACACGAGCTTGAAGTTGCGATTGTGTTGGACAACATTTGAAGTGGTACATAAATCCGTGTTGCAGGTGGTTCCAATCTTCGCTAGCTAAAAATTGTTTCTCCTTTCCATCCTGAGAACATTGCGTTAGCATTTTGTAGTTATCTAAGAGCCATTTATCTTCTTTAGGCAACCAATGTTGATATAGAATACAGTGATCCATATCAAGCATTGATATTCCTATACCCGGCTCAACTGTACCGTGTCTATCGCAACCCAGTTCTCGAATACGTTCCTTTAGAAAATTTAATGATACTAGGTGGCCGTTCATATCGCAAAATCTATCTTGTAGCAACTTCCAACCACTCGATCGAAGTTCATAGCCAGTTCTATATTGCCTTAATTTCATAATATCATCATTTTCATGCCACAGGACGACATCCTCGTCTTCCCCCCAAGTATGTAGAAGACATCTAAAAATTTCATTTGTTGTGGCTTTTGCTTCCAGGATTTCATCTGTGCTATAAGACAAACTTTCATGTATACGAGTACTTCCTTCCTCTATTAGTTGTTGTGTTGTTGCGCCTCTCGTTTTTTCATTGAGGTCAGAGTATATTTTGTAATAATACCCTTTCTTCTTCCTTCACATGTGGACTCCTATGAACCAAGGAGCGAAATATGTTATGAAATGACTTGGAATAAAATTCAACTCAAGTATGAAAGAATGTATAGAATACTATATTTTGCGTGCTGAATATAAAGAAGAGAGCATAAATAACAGGTCTTAAGTGGTCTTACATATCATCGAACAATCACATACAACTGAAATAGTAAGCATATGTAAGCTTGCATAGTAAGCATATGTAACAATCACATACAACCCAGCCCATCTATCGATGACGAGGAAGAGCCCTACTACCAGGAGTATATCTATCAGGAGCTCTCCTTCTGCGTCGTTGTAGCTGTTGCTCTTCCTCAATAAATTCCTCATCTTGTGTGGTGGAAGTTCAGATTGATGTTGCCTCACATCAGTATATTGTTGTGAAGTTTGTCCTCCCATTAATAATATATCTTGCTGCAAGGGGGAGGAAGGTAACCCAACCCTTGACATCCACTCTGGTACCGCTATGGGTACAAATGTTTGTGTTGCGGGTTGTTGAGATGGCGTACCATAAAAGATTTCATGTGCACTGCTCTCTTGTACTGCCAATGGGCTCCAATGTTGTGTGGAAGGTCCTGCCCCAGACATGTCATAAGTGCTCGATGGAATGTGCATTGAATGTCTTGGGGGTTCTCGTTCAGTATTCTGCTGTCGTCGACTTCTCCTGGATGTAGATGGAGCATCAGAAGTTGATCGTCTTGGCCCTTGAGAGCCATGAGAACGTATACCTTCTGCCCTAGCTTGACTCATCTCAGGTGGTGTAGTGTCAAAAGTGGTATAATCGATATAAACTGAACGCTGCACTCTGGCGGAGAGCTCTGAAACCTGGTCAACTGCTAACTGTAATGAACTTGCATTTTGTCTATGACCCCCCGCTAATGGTTTAAGAATAGCACTTGAACGTATGTAGTAGTCAGCCTACGCGATAAAAACTATTTGTCAAAATATGCTTTATATGAATTCTGTAAAAAAATTAATTATTGCGACGTACCACTAAGCGTTCGCCTGGAGAGCGAGGAAAGAAAGTTTCTGGCGGCTCTATTTGAGGCTTTAACAAATAGATGGAAGCCCATGATCTATACCACCGTAGGTAAGTACCTAACTCTTGATTACCTGTTCCTTCTGGGCGGGTTATTGCTACAACATACGCTCTCCTATCTTCCCAGATCTCTAGGTAATCTCTATACTGAACAGTCCAATCGAGATCAGCTCTACCTCTTCCATCAATCCTTCTAAAATTTAATTCCATGGGTGGAACATCAGTGAATTGTATCCCCCCGAATTGCCGTATAACACGATCAGGAAGATGCCACTCGGTACGCTTCCAGCTAATGAGTGGCACTCTAGCTCGCCATATGTCGATCCCCTCCAAACATTCAGCAGGCAAAGTTGCTAGAATGTCATCCGTGTACGGAGTCATGCTCACCTACATTTAAAGAAGTCAAGGATGTCAAGACAATGATAGGATAAAGGAATAATTGATTAGGGGTGTAGTACAAAATTTCCTTTTACCTGACTTAGTCGTAAACCGTCGAACTCATCACGATATGTCAACGTGTTGCCAGAGGGCAGTTCACGTATCCGATCTTCAGCCCACCTACGTTAAATTGGTAAAAGCATAAGTAAATATTATCTATGTTTAAACTCTTGCTATATTTAAATAATAATACCTGCAACCAAGGGGTTTTCCAGCGAAATCATGTATTCGTGGTACACGCAGTGTGGGTCGGCCAATGTACAATCTCTCCCACGACCATACTTGTAGTAATGCAACACATCCGGCAATATAAGTACGTGTGGGCCTGATCGCATTACACAGCTCTCTATATAGATGTGCAAGAACAGCAGATCCAATAGACATTTGACCGAATGAGTCGACATCCATAAGCAAGGGCAACCACTGCAAGGACACATGTGACCGCGATGTGTCTGGGATCAAAAAGCACCCAATCATGAAAAGGATGTAAGCCCGGACATGATGAAGAAATGGACCAGGAGCCAGCTGTTCATACGAATCTCTATAAAAAGTCCATCGAAGCCAACGTAAGGGTAGCATTGACTCAAACTGTGAACTACCCATCCTAAAAGTTCCATCAAGGCTTAGGACGGGCCGACAATGTTGCCACCCATAAATTGAGGGGCCAAATGCCCAAAATAAAGCCTTAAATCGTGATCCTCCAACCACTTCAATATTGGATACAGTTCCAGGTTGTGCAACTATGCGGAGGACCCACAGATGAGACTTTCCAAAGGCCACCAAGTCTTTTACTTCGTGATGCATGTAGACGCCAAGAACAAGCCCTATGCACATTGTTATATTGACTACATAAAATACTTAGACGACTTTTGTTCGAAGTCGAATTTATGTACTCAACATTTTGTGAAATGGACCATCCATTAATTGCAGCCTGTAAATCTTCTTTGTTATGAAATATTTGACCTTCATAAATTTCAGAAGGAATGCCTGCTTCGTTTGAGCTGACAATATTGGGGACAGGAGGATCACACTGATCATTACGATCCCATTGTTCGGATGTTTCAATTGTTTCCTTGTAGTTGTTGTCTGCCTCCATAGATTCTACTCCAGCTACATTTCATCTTGCATGGTCCTCAATGAGCTCAACACCAATATTTTCATCATTCGGATTATTATTCAGTGATCCATATAAATTTATTTCTGGTTCACTACATTCATCTCCTGAATTAGTACTACCACTATCCATAGTCTCGTATGAACCTACGTCATTATCATCCATTATGCCTCCTTCTAACCAAACATTTTCAGTTTGTTCTGACTGAGGTATGTACGACGACGATACAAGGTTTTCTTCAAATATACTATTACTTTGTCTAACCATAATTGGATGTTCGATTACACTACGATGTGGACGCAATGATTTTGGCATGAAATTAGGTTGCTCTGACAAACTAAGTTGGCCTTGAAAATTATTTTACATATCAAACGAATTTACTTCTCTGTCGTACCATAGGTTTTGACTGGTAAAAAAAAATATTTAGTTATGCTTCAATTTTGCTAAAACGTAATTCGAAAACGAAATAGTAAAATGATGAAGTTCAATATACTTACGTTTGTACCCCCGTTGACGGACCAGCAACATCACCAATATTTATTTCTTCGGTCTCGACATACACAATGACAGGATCAATTCTAGCCTCCAATAGCATAAACTCACAAACCTCATCATCAGTGACATGTGTAGCACAGTACCCACCATTACTACGAAGGCGACATGTTAGGCTGACAGTATTTGTTGTAGGATTTATCCTAAGTGTGCCCATTACTCGTTCTTTTAGCATAGTAAGTGATATGTCATAATCAACAATTATTGGCCGATTTTGCCCACCAATATATGTGGCTGTGAACTCATCCCCGATACGCAGCTCTCCACCAAAAAAAAGTAGCAAGCGTGACATTCTATCCTAAATTAAAGATAGAGGAGGGTCAATTATTAGAATGTCATATTTTTTTAAGCATCTTCACTTATCATGGTGCATATAATACACGAAGTGAAAAACGTTTTAATGCATCATAATGCACTTTTGACCCCATTTTTTGAGAAATGAACGTAATTAAATTATTCGATTCATATGTTGACCTTCATTGTTCAGGCTAAAGTCCTACTCCTTGCTTACACAAACAAATAACTAAAGTACCCCATTTTAAAAAAAGTTCTCTACATGTATGCTTTCCAAAATATCATTTTTTTTATTGTATATTTGACTTAACATTTTTTTTCAATAATGAAATAAAATAATATTCCTAAAATTCAAATTGCTTCCTTGGTTTTATTTTTCAGAAGCACAACAAAAGTTAAATTTCATTTTTCTAAGAATTAGATAAATTAAAATTTTATATTCACACTAAATATAAAAAATTTAATTTTAAAAAATCAAATCAATTAACTAAGGTTACTGTGGGGCAGGTGGCAACATCTTTGGATTGGTAGGGACAACAATGGTTGACGCCAATGGTCGTAGTTGAATTTCTAAAGAATTCAAAATACTGAAAAAATATTTTGAGTGTTTTTCAATCAATTTTATTAAATTCTAAAAATAAGAAACATTAAATAACTCACTAAACATTAATGTTAAAGAAAATAAAAAATAAAAAAATGATCTAAACTTTAGGGAATACATTATAATTCTGTTGTTTTAATAATTATTCAAATTATTTCTTTGAAAACAATTAATCTAATACAAATTAGTTGGAAGTCGAATATTTCTCTCGCTCTCTCTGCGTTGAATGTAATCTCCAAAACGAATAGTATTTATATATGGGGATTTGAATAAAAATTCAAAGTTACAACTAACTACTACGCAACTCAGTTCATGCTTTCCTAAATCTCTAACAAAAAAAATAACCTGATTCTATTCACTTATACAGATCTCAAAAAATATTCCCATAAAAATTGGAATTAAAAAGGAGATTTCTTCATATTTCCACCAATCAAATTCTCTTTTTATTTAAAAATTTTTTTGTAAAACTGTTGTATAACATAAACTATTTTGCTAAGGGAAAAAATTTATTGTTTTCTTCCTCTCCATAAATAATATGGATCAACCATTTGCGGATCCGACTTGTTTTTTCAAGGTTGGGAAAATTTATATTTAATCATATAATTATAATAACAATAATATAAATTCAGAAAAGAAATTTATATTCATAAATATTGCCCTAATGGAAAACTGTTCTTCTTAAGTTCTCTTAGATTGACCATGCTTGTTTTTTTCCTTTTTTTTAAAATTTTATTTTTTTTTTTCATCTTTTTCATCTACTCTTCATTTTAAATTTTTTTTTTAATTTTTAAATTTTTTCTTATGCTAGACGTGAAGAAATTTATTTTTGGAGATTACAGAAGAGTTTTTAACTACATTGCAAACTTTTTTTACAAAAAAAAAATCTTCAGCACATTGCTATTCAGGAAGAAAAAAATTATTACTACAGATCTCTGCTACTTAGAAATAAACAATTTCTACAGAATTTTGCTATTCAGAAAAAAAAAATAGGCATTCTTACATGACGTTGCTACTCAGGAAACATTATTTCAACCAAAATTTGATATTCACAAAAATAAATTACATCAGTTAATCCTTTCTTAAAATTGGAAATTATACAAAATATATAAAAGGGTCAAGCTAACATTTTAGTTCTTCATTTGAAGTAATTATCTAACGGATAAGTGCACTTTATAAAATTAATTATACTTCAAATAAATTATCATAAACTTTTAAATTATTATTATTAATAGACTCTGGCGAACCAATCACATGGATTTGCAATATGATAAATAAGCACTCCGGTCACGCATGAAATTAGAAATAACTTCAAATAAATACATGATGAAAAAAAAAATGTTTCCAATATATACACCAACTACTAAAAAGACTAAACATCCTAAGAAATAAATAACAAACAAATTACAAAAATTAGCAAACAGGAGTTCTTCGTTGCAAATACATCAAGAAAAATTAATCATACATTTCACTTTTTGGGAGATCACAAATAAATGTTTTAAAAAAACTAAAATAAAAATATATTCAAGAAAAATAAAAAAACTAAGGAAAACTGTATTTACCTTTCTCTCAGAAGCTAAGGAAGTGAGAGCAGAGCGCTGAGAAAAGATGCACATTCCCTCTTCACCACAGCTCCGTTTTTATAGGCATTCTATGTAACTCTCATTCCCAAAAAAAAAATAAAAACATTACTCCCATCGCTCAACTCCAAACGCCCTATCATTAAAGCCTTATCATTATCACCATCCAGCTGCACTGAATGCCACCCATGCAACGCAAATTGACCGCATTTTTCGGATCTGGTCGGGGATAACGCCAAAGCAGATAATATTCAACAGCTGGAACAGTTCAGGTCTTAAGAATGCGCTGAACATTTAAGCGCATTCTTAAGAATGCGCTTAAATGTTCAGCGCATTGCATAAATGCGCTATACAGATCAGCGCTTTCTTTGTATACGCGTTTAATTTCAGCGCATTCTACAATACGCCGTACTTTATAGCGTAATTGCTTCTTTTAAAATTTATTCCGAATTACGCTTCTTCCCCTAATAACGCCACGAATCGTGCTTCTTCCTAAAATTTTGCCTCTTTTAATTGATAGTCTAAATTCTCAATCAACAGTCCAATTTATTTAAAAAGAAATATAATTAATCACATTTATTTTTTTACTCATTCCCTTATAACAATTTTTTTATATGAAAATAATTACTATCACAAACATGAATGAAAAAAAAATTAAAAAAATATTTTAAAAATCTAATATGTGCCTGCACTAGAACTTTTTTTAACTCTGACAGTTGATGACTAAGGCTTCATTTGGGACGGCTTTCTTACTGCTTCTTAAAGCAGCTTTTTTAGTTAAAAATTAAATTTTTAACTAAAAAAACTGCTTTAAGAACCAGTAAGAAAGTCATCCCAAACGAAGCCTAAGCCAAATAGTACTAACATAAATGACTTGAAATGCTTAATAAATAAAAAAACATTTAGATGGTAACTATGAAATAATTCTGAAGTAATGCGAAATGTCAGGACTTAAAAAAATCAAAATTTTTATCATTTATTTTGTACTACTAATATAAGTTTATATAAGAAGCTCTCCACATTTCTAGGTCTTCAGATATTGCGGAGATGTCCAAGAAAAACTAAAAGGCAAAAGATTTAACTTTTTTTGTATGCCGTGTAGTTAACTCTTGTAAGATCGGTCTTCAGATATTGCGAGGTTGCTATTGGAAAGAAAGCCGGCACTAAACCAACAGGCGGATGCCTCCCAAAGCAGCCCCATTCACTATGCGGTTTCCCTTAGAGATGTGAACATGGTGCGTCTTCTACTACAAGCAAATGCTACAGTAGCTCATCTCTTGTGCGATAACGGCCTATCGGCTATCCATATAGCAGCAAGCAAGGACTATACGGAAGTTATTAGGGAGATACTTTGTCATTGCCCTGATGCCACTGAGCTCACTGATGGTGATGGCAACACTTTTCTGCATGTTGCTGCAAAGAAGGGAGCGACAGCGGTGGTGAAACTTGTTCTTAGTAACCCTCTGTTCATACATAGTATAAATGAGACAAATCATGAGGGAAACACACCATTGCATGTGGCTGCAATGAACCACAACATTGAAATCGTCCAACTTCTACTGTCACATAGCATAGTCAATAAAAATGTTATAAACTGTAAGGGTCTCACTCCCCTTGATGTAGCTTTATCAATTGATGCCTCCAAATTTGGCTTCAGAAGGGTACGCATGACTTCATATCAACAAATGAATTAAAGTAATTATTTTAAGCAAATGAAACTGAAGCCTTTAGCAACAACTCAAACTCCTTATAATGAAACTGTTTTCAATGTCCATTTGCAGACGACGATGATCAAAGCATTTAGATCTGCTGGCACCAAGTTTGGCCTTCGCCGAATGGACATCGTGATGTATGAGGATCAAGGTTGTCTAGAAGAAGAGCTTGACAGACATAGAGCAATGACAAATAACCTAGCACTAGTGGCAGTATTGATTGCAACAGTTACATTTGCAGCTGCTTTCACCTTACCTGGAGGTTACAACAGCGATGACAGTAACCACAAACAAGGCATGGCGATTCTAGCAAAGAAACTAGCTTTCAAGGTGTTCCTTATCTCCGATACCATTGCAATGATAAGCTCTATGTTTGTCATCTTCTTGCTAATTTACAGTAGCTCTCCAGATTACAATAGCTCTCAAGAGCGTGACCTAAGAATGGGTGTCATCATTATTGCCATGAGGTTCTTGCATGTTGCACTAGGAGGGATGCTGGTGGCGTTCTCCACGGGTATTTATGTTGTTGTGGTTTCACAATGCAGCTGGTTGGCTTATCTTATCTGTGGAATGACTATTTGTTTACCCATCATTGTTTGGATCTTAGGTTGTTTAATATGGGATGATTGGTTAAAACAGAAAAAGCGCCTAGGTGATGTGAACATATATATACTTGAGCTCGTTGATTAATAGCTTTTTGGAGCTCGATTTGAGCTTTTACATTTGTGTTTAAGCTTGTTTCATTTAAAATGACATATGTTTATGTTTAGTTCATGTTCTGGTTGTTTAGTGCTTATCGAGCTTTAAATGAACGGCTTGTTTAAATTAACAAACGAGCCTTATAAAGCTATTAACCAATGTGCCTTATCGAGATGAAGATTAGCTTAACAAATGAATGTTATCGAGATTAGTAAGGCATATTTATATCGAACCCATTAATGAACATATTTATCAAACTTTTTTGAGCCCATAAAAAAGCAAGCTTATAGAGCTTTTTCCAACCTATAAATGAATAGATTTTCAAGCTCATAAATGATACTTTTAATAAAAGAGATTTTTAATGAACCCTTAAATCAAATAGTTTATCAAACAGTAACAAATATATTTTGATCATGAATAAACTCTATCTATAATGAAGATTAATCAATATTTATATATAATATTAAATGAGTTTCTCACAAGTTTTGTATCGAATAAGAATTGAGTTTGTCAACGAGCATTTTAATGAGCTCTTATAGAGCGTGTTCATGAGTTTCAAATGAAATTGTTCGTAAACATAAACGAGTTAAATGCATAATTGCTCAAGTTTATTTATTTAATCACCAAATATTAAAAAAAACTTTAAATTTTTTAAATTATTTAATCAAATATTAACGAACGAGCAATGATCAAGCCGAGCCACAAAAAACTTGTCGAACACTTAATTCGTCTATTTTAAGGTAGGGCAAAATGTTAACATGTACGTGATCGATGATATGGCCGATTTTGTCACATCCTAGTAGAGGCCACAAAGCCCATAAAGGTCATGGGTATCACTACAGTGAGAGTAAGCTCAATAATGCCCTTTATAAAACTCAATAGCTTCATGGTTTATTTTATGTGACAAATATCAAATATAGTTAAGGTTATAAATAAAATTAAAATAATTATATTTTTTAAAGCAAAATTAATTTAGTTATAGTGTAACAACCCAAAAAATAAGAAAAATATTTTAAAATGAAAAATGCAATTCATTGTCCGGTCCAATTTTAAATATTATTCTTATAAATGTATTTAATTATAAATATAATATTCTTAAATAATATTTATATTTATAAATTTTTATTATATATTTTTTAAAATTTTTAAATATTAGTAAATGTTCGTATATTTATATTATATTATGTTAACTTTTATTAGTTTTTAATAATATTTTATTTATTGCATCATCGGGTTCAACCCCGATTCGATCGGTCGAACCGTGAACCTCTCATTCTTGTGATTTGTTATCCGACCTGATTTTCACAACCTTGTTTCTACGGCCCTCTTCTACTTTATTTAGTTCAGCTGCAAAGCAACTTTTTGTTTACACCTTTCGCTTCATTAGACCCCGCTACAACATCATCTTCTTCGACCTCCCCACCAACAACTCCTCTTCCCTCTTTGCGCTAACCCTCCTCGCCAGGCCAAATCTCTCTTCCCCACTCTCCCACTTTGTTACGTTATCCTCGCCTTATATCAAGGCCATCTCAAGACGGCCGAAAAGCCCGGTAACCTCAGCTATGTTTTCGATGGGAATCGGACGTGGCTCGCCCGAGTGTTAGTGTTCCTAGTTTTGGCGAATTCAACGTTCCTGTTCAAGGTGTTGAGATGGAGAAGTCGTCACCATGCGGTGAGTGTAGTAATAATAACAATGCTAATAATAAATGTTCTAGTTAGTAATATTAATAATAATACTAACTGAATCTTTATAATAATAATAATAATAATAATAATAATAATAATAATATTAACAAAATAATAATAATAATAATATCCAATGCTCAATATCATGGTTGTTACTGTCAACATCTCGCAAATGATCACCTTCTCTATCACGGCACATGTTATGTTCTAGTATATGTAAGAAACGAGGAATAAATAAATGATAATTTTTTCCAACTGGCTTCATTTTGAAAATATAGTCTTATAAAGTTTTACCTTCATTATCTTAACACGCACGCTTCAAAGAGCATCATCCTTATCTTTAGACCATTCATGAATGCATCATCGAAATATCTTATTCTCATTAACCTTTTGCTCCAATGGAGTATCACAAAGTAATTAAAGCAAACTCACACACACATCACATACCTGAGGACAATAAAAGCTACAACCAATATACCACGGTGAGCTAGGTGCTACACTTTTATTACTATACTCATATTAACCAATCCTATATAATTATATAGTTTATTGTTTTCATTTATAACTCATACCTTCATAAACGATTTTGCTTTATTTGACTAATGATACACACCTAACACCCAAAGTATAAATAAATTCTCATAATTGTCACATTATGTAGTATTTTAATCAATGATTTTTTAAAAATTTAGCCTAATACAAAATTAATATTATTTCATAATACAAATTTTAAATTAACAAAATCATTAATTAATCTTATACTATATCTTAAATACTAACAAACAATGAAAAATTCTCTATAAATATAAAAAAAAAATTTACTAACCACGTATTTAAAAAAAATTGAGTTAAATTTTATTTTTAAAATACTTTTTAATGAAATATAATCAAATTCAATATTAAATTTAATCAATAAATTTCATTTAATTTTAAAACAATTTAAGATAATAGTTTTTAAAATTTAATATTAAAATTATAAATCAGATATATTTTAATACCCCTTCTTTATACAATCTAAAAGAATAAATAAACCAATATTAATACTCCAGCCGTTCAAAAAAAAAAAAAAAAAGAGAGAACGTAAATTTTTTTTAAATGCTGTGATGCCAAATAAATAAAATGTAACAAATCAAGTCATGATTATAAAATTAATTTATGATTATAAAATATATATATAAATTAAATATGATAAATAAGAAAAATGCATGATAAATAAGGAAAATGACATTTATGCATACTCATTAATTAAGTTATTATGAGAACATGAATCATATTCAACAAATCACTGAGTGTAAACTAACTTGATTGATCGCCTACAACCCGAAGGACTTGTGAAGTCACAAATTCACCAAGATCATTAACAGCATTAAAAACTCAACACTCAATGGTTGGAATTTTTATTATGTCTGGTGTCCTAACGCAGCTCTACGTTCCGACTCCAATAACATATTGCCACGTGCTCTTACGCTTTACCGCGCGGCCCGACGACCCGACCCGGACCGGAACCGGGGATTGTTATGTTCGCGTATTGCTATGTATTGCTCGATATTGCTAGGTATTGCTCGGTATTGCTAGGTTTTGCTTGTCAATAATGAAAAATACTGTTCTGTGAAGACCAATACCGAGCAATACTTAGCAAAACCGAGGTTTTGCTAGGTATTGGTCTTCACAGAGCAGTATTTCTCGTTATTGCCGAACAATATCGAGCAATACCTAGCAATACCCCGGTCTGCATAAATCAGCCAATACATATCAATCCCAGGTCTAGTCCTGGTCCGATCATCGGGCCGCATAGTAAAGAGTAAGAGCACGTGACACTATTTTACTGGAATCCAAATGTAGAGCTATGTCAGGACATCGGACCTAATAAAAATTCCACTAGTTGACTAGAGAATCTCACTAGAAGAACACTTACAAATGTTTGGAACAAGTCGTAAATTGTACTGAAAAACTGCTTTAAAAAATAGGAAGAAAGCTATTCCAAACGAAGCCTAAATCTCAATCTAGAATTTGCATGATGTTGCTGATTAATAGACATTTAGCTATATGCAATAATTATGTAACCATATCATGCAAAAATAATTTTGTAATACTAATCTTGATCTTCATCTTCATCTGTAAATAGGGTAGCAATATAAATAACGGGCCATTGATCGAGTATAAGTATATCAAATATCAAACCATTAGTCAAAATTCTATTACATCAAAATCTCTCACATAATCTCTCCAAGGAACTTAGAATCTCTCACTTTGAGTTATGTTTTTAAAGCTTCATGCAACTCACCGGCCTTCTCATGATCCATAGAATCTCAAGATAACATCAATGAACTATAATCAATAAAGCATTAGCGACACTCTGTATTCTTCAAGTGCTGAGCTCACTAGCTCGGAAATCAAATATTAAAAAAATCGATGGAACAAAAATTTATACCACAACGTGCAGAAGGAATCATCTTGACTGAGGAATTGATGATTCAAGAAGGGCCAGCCGGCTTTTTGTGAGAGTTATCTTCTCCATAGCTTCGCTTACTTTTTCTCTAACTCCACGAACAATCTCCTCAGGCGCCTTATGTATAAACTGCACCATAATAAATTAGTATCATAAGGATCGACACTAGGAATATAGCCAGGCAAGTTCAAGTTTTCAAATTCAATCTACATTGCTAATAACCTGAATAAAGTTTGGCATGGCTAATCGTTTTTAGGTAAATTATTATGTTAAAATAAACTAAAAAAAGATTGATGCTTTTTATGATATTTGCTACAACAGATCTAAATAAATATTGAGCAGAATATATGATATAATCCAAATAATTTATTAGGATCTAACAACTGAGGTTTTACATCAAAATTCGCAAATTATAATGTTGCCTTATTGATTCGGGCTTTATCATATATGGATGCCTTGGATGTGGCATCGATACGTGTGAAAGGACCTTTATCTTTGGGATTGGTACCTCAATTTGCATGGAATGGAGAGAGGTTGACGACTCTATACAATATAATGTCTTTCCTATGATTTGGGATCTTTTGATCTCTCTTGGTTTCATCTTCTTCCTGGATTCTTCATTTGTTTCTGTGCCTCAACAATTAGGGCTTCTTGGAAGATTGAAGGCTTAGATGCACTAGGGTTTCCAAGTGCATGTGAGAAAAATATCTTTGTGAAAGTTTTTTTTTATGTTTCTTTATTTAATGTGAACCAAGATTTGCGGTTTTATCATTCAGCACAGGCTTGTCAAGCCACACATGGGGTGTTCGGAGCTGCCAATGATGATGAATGATTAAGATATGGCATTGATGGACCAAAAAAGCACAACTAGTTGTTTATACAATCTTCCAACTAATAATAAGAACAACTTTTTTCTTTCATTTTTTTTAATAATTTGACAAGACATGCAAGTTAAGATTTGGCTCAAAATCAAACTTTAGATGAAGAAAAGAACATAAATATACAGGGAGAGAATTGAAGTGATCAAAGAGAAAATAAAAAATGCTACTTCAAGAAATTATTAAGAATTTCAAGAAAGATATCTTTTTAAAAGAGCAACATAAACATAATCATGAAGTATAGCATACAATATTTCAATAAAATAAGGTTGAGCACTCATCACTATCATAAGCCTTTTCCCAACTATTTGGATTTGGCTTTATGATTCCTCTTTTTCCTACCATTCCTATTTTATTAGTTTCAATAAAAATGCACAAACTTAAGGTTTAAGGTTCACAATAGACAATGATTTAGAAATGAGAGTTGACAGAGATGTTATAGAAGTATGGTAAGGAAATATTAAAAATTGAAGATTATAAAAAAGAGAATAGTGACATGTAGATATAAAACATAAATTTACTATTGGAGAGTAATAGAATATAGGATCCAAGAAGTAATGTAAATATTGTAAAATCCATTAATACCACTTCACGAAGTATGGAAATGATTTATTATGCTAAGAAAATTAAGAGCAAAATAAGCAAATATGCTATTGAAGCTTATCTAACGAAATGGTTATGACTCTTATAAATTATGAAAGTATAAGGATGAAAGTTTGAGGGGAAGAAAGTTACGCTTGGAGAACTAAGGCGAGCAAGGAGAGCATCATATTCTGCTTGCATTTTGGAAAGGCGCTTTCTAAGGCGTTGAGTTTCAACAGACACGTCCACCATATCTGCAAGAGGAAGATAAGTCTCCAAACCATCCCCAACCACTAGATGCACTGAATGCTTTGCATAATCTGAAAGTAGTGTCAAGAATGGATATAAACATCAACACTATATGTCAAAAAACAGTCTCAATAGAGAAATACAAAAGAAGAACACATTAAATTAAGCACCTGGAGGAGATTCCATGAAATGAACATTTTGTATATCCAATCTTGACAAAAGAGCTACAACTTGTTTCTCGCTCTGTATTCAATAAAGATATGAACAACTTCAAGAAACATATAAGAAAATAACACAAACTATAAAAAATATATGCAAACAAGTGTGAATCTCAGTCATTTCATAGCTGTAAGCATGCTTATATAATTAAATTCCATCATTAGATGAGAAAAAGTTTATTATGCACACGAAAAATGATTGTTGCACCAAAAACTAATTGCCTAGTAGATAAGTTAAACTACCAAAATAGATGGCATACACCAGTGGTGGAGCTAGAAATTTTTATCTGTGGGGGCAAAATTTTATGATGTTAAAAATACCCTCAAAATTTTTCATTCGAGCTTGAAATTGACATTGGATTTTTTTTTATTATAGTTATTATAAGAAGAAAAAAAAACTTATAATAATAAAAAACTTAATTTCATGCTCATCTAAATTAATTTTAACACAAATTTATCTAGATTATACATTATCATGCTCATCTATTTCAAACATTCTTTTATAGTACATTTTCATATCCAATTTAAACAAAAATATAATTAAAATTTATTTTATAACTAAAAAATAAATATATAAAAAATTTGCATCTTATTAATATAAAAGTATATTAGAAATATATGAAGATCATAATAAGCATATTTTAAGCTACTTGATTTAAATTTAAATATTAAAATCCTTCTCTAGTATGATTTATTAGCTTTAATTAAATAAATTTCATATAAAAAAGATTTGGAGTTTTCAAAATAATAAAAAATTGATGAAAATTACAATTTTAAAAAATATATATATTTACTAGTAATGTGAAGAAAAATGATTAAAATGGGAAAAATATATAATTGAGAAGAGAGAGAAAGATAAGATGAAAAAAAAAATTGATATAGAAAAATAATGTACCAGTAAAAAAATTAAGATATAGAGAAGAGGAGAGAGGCAGAAGAGAGGAAAAGAGAGACAGATAGAAGAGGGGAAGGGCGGTGAGAGCAAGGAATAAGCGGAGGCACCGATGGAAAAAAAAAAGGCAGTTGCGGGCGTGGATGGAAAAATCGTGAGAAATACCTAAAGAAATTTTTTTTTTGCACCCCCCCCCCCCCCCGTCATTGGAACTTTTATTTCGTTCAGTGTAAGGATGTAGAGGAGCCTTCGGTTTTAGGCAAAAATGCGCCTATACCGAGGTGTACCGAGTTTTTTCGGTATAGGCGCGTTTTTGCCTAAAACCGAACGCTCCTTTACATTCGGTCGGAGGATGTAATAATTGTTCCCGTCATTGGCAAGCCTAAGTATCCTAATAATTAAGCAAGAGGTACAGTTATGAAATGAAAAACAAATATCAAAATAGAAAGATGTAGATATTCAACCATCATCATCAGCCTTCTCTTAAATATTTGGGGTTGGATTTATGAATTCTCATTTTTTCATTCATTCATGTTAACTGTTGTATAATGTGCTAAACTTATTTTCACAAATCATTTTGAATCAAATTTATTTATGATACCTAAAGTCTACCAGTTTTCCTCCTAATCCTTCGTAATTAATTTAACCTACACATATAATAGGTGAATTTTCTACTCTTCATTGTATATGTTAAAACAACCTAAATTTATTTTTGACTACACTTTCTTCAATAAATGCCAAATCGTTCCTCTAATATAATCAATCCTTAATTTATTCTGGATGGTTTCATCTATAATACACAAAATTTTTTAAAAATGTTAGCATTATTTTTGTCTAAGATTTACTCCATTTTCATTATAAGCATCTTGATATATAGAAGTATACCTAAATTACAAGCCTTACATATATATGCATTTATATGATATTTAAGAACTTAAATAAAAGTTAATTTACTTCTTATTGTAGCATTCAATTTAATTAACAGTCAATGAATTTATAGTACTATAGCAATCATTTCATTCCACCAACCGAGCCATGCATTGACTGATCAAGTGCCATTTCCATCCTACGACTGGCATTTAGTGGGAAGGCTTAGTGGAGTTGGTGTTAATAATAGTATACTATTATATAAGTTAGGTTCCACTCGCCCGTAGCTCTCTAGATTTTGAAGCAGCCGCGTGTGAGTAGTGAAGCAAGAGGTGAACAGGGAGCGGGCTGCTATGGCTGCTAGAAGACGAATTCAGAAATCTGTAAGCAGGTAAGGTCAAAAGAAGAGAGAAGGAAAAGGAAGTAGAGGAATGGTAGAAGGGAATAGGGGAAAGGAAATTTTGGATTGTATGAGGAAGTGTACAATTGAGGTAAACTTTTAAGATTTTCATATAGCTTGTTTTATTTTATTAGAATGCATGTATGAAAGACAAATATTTATGCTTTACATTATTTATAAGCGCGGAAAAGAGGCCGAGGAGAACAAATTCATCTGACCAACCTAGAGAATGAGATGAGATACTCAATCTGTAGCATAGAAAATTGTGACATTTATATATAACTGTGACGGCATGTTTTTGGAATTGTGATTGCATTATTCCTACATTAATCCTGTTATTTATTTACTGGTTTATCTGAGTTCATCATTTGTTTAGTTGAGTTTACTAAATGTACAGATATTTACGAGACATACAGATGCATGTTAAGAAAATATGAAACTTAATGAAAAAGGTAATGAGAAAAGTCATATTATGGGGATAGACCCGCATAAGTAAAAGTGAAAGACCTGGTGAAGTAAGCAGGTGCGGAACCAACCCTAATTTTCACAGGGGGGGGGGAAGCTCATGAGGCATATATGTCAGGGGGCTAAATGGGTAGCGCCCCTTTGCGGGGTTCGATCTGCCCGGTCAGGTCGCGGGTCAGCGCCCCTGTGGGGGGTTTTCAGGGGCAGTGCCCCCGGAACAAATTTCGGTTTGAAGGATATTTTTGGAATGCAATGATGAATTCTCTTTACTATTTGTTGGGGGCAATTACCTAAAGACCATAGTATTTTAAAATTTTTAGGGGGAGCAATTGCCTAAAAACCCTTGTAATAAAGACTAAAAAATGAATGAAGAGGGATAAATTACTAAAAAATCATATAAACAATTTTTTAAATTTTTTTTTAAGGGGGGGCAATTGCCCTTCCTTACCCCAATGGGTTCCGCCCCTGGAAGTAAGCCTTGGGACCGTACAAAAGGAACCCAACTCTCACTGCTATAAATTAAAAATTCAAATCCAACCTTGAATGAGAGGGTTGTAAGTGTGCAAAAGCCTATAGTTATCAGATGATTTGCCTAAAGTATTGGACAATAAAAAGAATAATAAATCTAAAAAGTTAAAGAATACATACAGTGATTAGCATCGTTATGCATTGATTTCTTATGCAGCTTATAATTGTTATAGAAGCCCAATTTAATTTACAATTTACTGCAAATTATAAATTTCTGATTTCTCGTATTATATTGTGTATTTATTTCATTGAGTTATAACTCATTAACAGTGGTTGTACTGTAGGAAAAGAGGAGCCAGTGAGACTCTAGGCAGAAAGTTGAATGCATTTTTGTGTACATACATTTTTCTTGTGCATAAAGCCAGAGTAGAAAGCTATATAATTAGATTTTTTGGTATGAAAACTTTATTTGAAAGTTTAGTAAATCTTTGTATTTTATTTAATGTGTTTTGAATATGTTTCCAATTACGAAATATTAAGATATAATCCTAAGACTGAAAAAATGTATTGTGTTGGGATAATTTGTATATGCTATTTCCTACTCACTTGATCCTGACAGAACTAAGTCAGAGTGGGTGTTAGTAAGAGATATGCCTATTCGGATTGTTCTTATCTATTACACTCCAAGTTGATTGAAGGGGGTCAAAATGGGGTAAGACATCATCACACATGTATCTTAATATTCTTATTCCTCTCATACTTAACTATCGCTAACTTTTAGCCTACCTAACACAATGAACCATATAGCATAACTCGCCCAATTATAATTGTATTAAACTTAATTTTAAATCTCCATGATATCATCCTACTATATAATACCCTTAGAATGACTCTATTATAACTATTTAGCATGAAAGTTATATACTCATAATAAATTCAAGATATTTAAATTTATCACACATATATAACATGTTATCAGTTAGTAACAATGACTACTAAGTGCTAATATTACACCAACAAAACAATGCATATCATATACTTAGACTTTATTCTAATAAATTTAATTCCTCCGATTTGTTATCTTGTCTCTGCTCATTTTTCTTTCTAATCCCTTGCAACAAATTTTGTTTGCCAATCTAATGTGTGTACTTTCGATTAGCTTATCTCTAATAGATGCACTCTAATCATTTATCTGATATAATCATTTCTTAAATTATGCTTCTACTTTTAGGACATATCTATCTTAACATTCTCACCTTCATCAAACTAAAATATATTAAACTGAGCTATCAAAGAATTTTAATAATACTCAATCCATACAACCTAATCAATCTAATTACAATTTTATAAAAATTAAATTTAAGTTTCCATGATATCATCTTATCATATGATACTCTTGAGAAATTACTACACTTTAACCTCTCAACTTTAACTGTAAAAGTTTTGCCATAATCTGTTTCTTCATTTTTTTATGAAATAATGAATCAAAGACACTTAAGCTTATCACACCTAGTGATGTACAAATCAATCATTTTATCCCCAAAAGTACAGATTTAAATAGGCTAACAAAAGTTGTCAAATTAAGATATTAAAGAGATGAACCAAACCAATTTTCAACTCTTTTTAACATCATATTTATTATGATAGAATTTTCTATTATTTTCAATTGATTTATTTTATTATTTTTAATTATCTACTTTGGATAGGTTCAGGCTAAAGTTTAGATAGGATTTAGCATGGGTTCAATATAATATTAGATTTGATTTAAAATTTAAAGCTTATCTAAGTAACCATTCTTTTTATAAATAAAATTCCATAATGCAAATTATTATTGATTATTATGAATTAAATGAACAAAAATATGTCACCACTTAAGAGCTTTCTTGATCCAAGATATGTATACATATCACCCCAAACTGAGCAAAATTTTCTTTACCACCCTCTTCATCGGAGTTTAGTACTAAGGTCAAAGTTCAGAGTATTGCATCCAATTCACATATCTCAAAACTATTGTATTGAATCCGCATAAGCAAATTACAAACCTTATCCCATAGGCACTCTTTTCAAGCTGCATTTCCAATCAAAGACACTTAAGCTTATCACACCTAGTGATGTACAAATCAACCATTTTATCCCAAAAAGTACAAATTTAAATAGACTAACAAAAGTTGTCAAATTAACATATTAAAGAGTTGAACCAAACTTGGTTCAACTCTTTTTAACGTCATATTTATTATGATAGAATTTTCTATTATTTTTAATTATCTGCTTTGGATAGGTTTATACTAAAGTTTAGATAGGATTTTGCATGGGTTCAATATAAGATTAGATTTGATTTAAAATTTAAAGCTTATCTAAGTAACCATTCTTTTTATAAATAAAAGACCATAATGCAAATTATTATTGATTATTATGAATTAAATGAACAAAAATATATGTTACCACTTAAGACCTTTCTAGATCCAAGATATGTATACATATCACTCCAAACTGAGCAAAATTTTCTTTACCACCCTCTTCATCGAAGTTTAGTACTAAGGTCAAAGTTCAGAGTATTGCATCCAAATCACAAATCTCAAAACTATTGTATTGAATCCACATAAGCAAATTACAAACCTTATCCCATAAGCACTCTTTTCAAGCTGCATTTCCATAAACTTAATCCTACATGCAACCACAATTACATTCCACATAACCTATTGAGCCCAAGCCAAACCGTAACCCATGCAACGTAGCACATGCATAACCCAACGTTAATTAACAGTCTCGAATCTGTCTATGCCCTTCTCCTATTGTGTTTGTGCGCTCAATCACAGCTCAATCACAACGCAACCGCATCCATTTGTGACATGCTAACATGTCTAACCTCTTCATGAGCAGCCTTGTTAAACTGCCTCCTCTGCTGGACACTTCCCACAATTTAGTTACATTCAACCTTCTCCTATTGACCCTCGCAAATCTTGTACACATCTTGCTTGTAAAAGCATGTCACACTTAACCCCTCATGATTCATCATCACCCATCTAGCAACGCTTAGTCAATCACCTTCTAATACGCTTCTTGTCTACCTCAACTATGGTCACATCATGCTCGGGCCATGCCAGTTTTGCCCAAATAATACACATTTTTTTCACGCATTTTGCTACAATTAACCTCAATTACGCCACACTCCCATAAGCACCAATACCATTTGACCACAACTCCTTGTCATAACTTCTAATGCACCCCTTCAACACGCTTTTCCTGTGTCATGATTTCAATTGTGGACAAAATTGCTATAAATTTCTAATAAATTTCTAACATGTTTCCTCATCAACATAAATTTCTCTAGTAATAATGGAATTATATAATTATAAGCAAAGAACAACAACATATTAAGAAGGTTAACACTTTCACATAAACAAGAAAATGGTACATCGGACGTCAATCTTATCCTTCTAATTTTCCTCACCCTTGCTCATATAATTATGAGTTTATGGCTAATATTCACATGCAATTGATGAAAAGCCATGAATAGATATTAATAAATATAAGATTAGTTATGTGAAAATCCAACAAAATAAATGTACTTTCAAGTTCCAGAAGATCCAATGCACAAGTTCCACAAAGTCTTATGATTCTAGTTCAATAGCATGTGCCAAAAATTCATGATTACTACTTTTGATGATGGTCATTTATTATGCTACTTTTCTTTCTAATGAGGAACTGAGATTTGAGGACACTAAAGAGTTACCAACACCTGAGATTTGTACTATGCCTAAGATTGATTATGAAATATTATCTATAATCAAAATAGAGCATTTTTTTCCAATAAGGTGTTTGAGCCTAAGATTTTGTTGTTAAATAAGAGACTATCTCTTGCAGATTTAGTTAAAAATCTTGCTCCAAACAGTATGCCTATCACTTTAGACAGTTATAATTTGCTTCAACAACATCCATCAAAAATTAATTTGTAATGCTTCTATCATCATCTCCAAATTCATTGTTGGTCCACATTACAAAAATCTTAGAAGTGTATTATATATTCAGACATTTTACCACCAATGCTACTTTTTAAAAGCTTTTTCTTTAGCTAAATATGTTTCCTTCTAAATCATCGTTTACCTAAACCTCCAAATATGTCTGCTTTGCGGATTCATTTGTCCTTATGCACCTTCCATTGCATGTCACTTTTTTCCATCAAACGATCCAGCAATCCACTTTCCTCCTCCCTGGCGTCCACCAAACTTTTAGAAGAAGGATTTTTTGCTGATCAAGTGAATTGATGCTATACAGATAAATCATTTCAGCCTTAAAAATTTTTAAATTTACATAAGATAACCAAAAGGAGACGAATTGGGCCATAAAGAAGTTGAATCAAACCCATTTTAAACTTCTCTAGAATCAAATTTAATTCTAGCTGATTTTCTATTATCTTTAATTGGTTTATCTTATAGTTTAAATTATATACTTTGGTTAAGTTTAGGTTTAAATTTTAAAAAGCATTTAACGTGGGATTAAGATAGAATAAGATTTCATTTAAAATTCAACCCTTATTTATATAATACAATTTCTATGGTCCAGCTTCTAGAGTCTTGATATATTTAATATGATGACCAATTGATAATCTAATCATGTCTATGAATTCCTAGTGACATCCTATTCCATCTAAATAGTGTGATCAGAGAATCATGGTCATAAAAATTCTTTGTAGAAAAATCAGACCATTAAAGCTTCAATGAATAGGATCTCTATGGTTTTTTCACAGCCTGATGACCAAATTATGATCAAAAAGGATTTGTTTGATCCCCTATTTGATATAATGATCATATCACTTAGTCTCAAAACAATCATATAAATAATCAAAAGTTGTAGTTTTTATTTTGCTCACTACCCTTTTCCCAAGATATTTAATATTCTTATAATATTATAAATCTCAATAGTATTTAACTTGTGTCACAGCTAGCTTATCTTATCACACATCAAATTTGATTCAACGAAAAATTCCAAGTTCTTTTAGCAAATCTACTTTAAAAGTTATCAATTCTCAGATATCAAATCTTGCTATCTTATACTTGGGCAATTATTTCTTTAGATCATTTTATTTATGCTCCTTATGTGTATATTCATAACTTTTAATTTATATTGTTGGGTCAAATTCTTCTAGAATCACTTTACAATCTGTCTTTTAAAAAAAAAACTTCCATGTATAAAACGAAGTCTATTTGTGAGTTGGTGAATCCACATTTAAAAGTAATTAAGTAAACTGCCCGTTTCATAAATTATGAGTGTCCTATTACAAGATTATATGCTACTATAAAATTCAGTATAACTTCCCTCATTGTATTTGTATCTCCAAAATAAATAATCATAATGAATTCACTATCAAATTTATCTGAATAGTTAAGGATAGGCATACAATAAGCAATTACCATGATGCCACGAGTAAACTAAAAAAACTGATAATACAAAGGAAATCTACATCAAATGCATAAATGTGCAGTCTGCTAAGAATAAAATTTCTTTTTAAGTATTATGTGCACATTGACATCCACGATATCATTGATTGAATAGAAATTAAGATATCATTTGGATTCACCAATTTAAATGAGAATTTAACTCTTAACATGACACAATGGAGAAAAAAGATTCATGAAGCCGACCCCACGTAGTTGGATAAGGCTTGTTGTTGTAGTATTTGGTTTCACCAATTTCAGTAGCATGAATCCTTTTAATATTATCTATAAACAATCCTGTTCAATTTATCCAAATTTTACTGCCCATGTTACATTACTTGAACTTACATCTTCCAACAATTGATTTATATTGGAAAAAGCTAAAATGGAGGGCCAAACAGCAACATAAAGATCAAACAGAAACAATCGATGGAGCAAATGCAAAAGAGTAATGTCACTCCGATTCAAACTTGACAAGCCTGTCCCTTCACCTGCAGTTCCATCTTTTTCTTCATTTCCCTCATCATCTATCTAACTACAACAGTTTTGTGAAAATTTGCCTAGAATGTAAACAGTTGTCAGACCATTAATAACTTGCTTGTTGGATTCTTTTAACCAAGCTACAAGAAGTTCAACCTGACAAATCAAAGAAAGCGAAAGAAAAAAATAGCAAGAACAAGGTTTCACACAACTCCACATGCAATGCAAAAATGGTTCGTAGCAGAGCTTTGATGTTTTTTTTGGAAATGATCAACATGACTGCCCTCAAGAGCATATGTAAAAAATGTAATGAAACCTAAGAGAGATACTCACAGATACATAACCAAGGACCTCAGCATTTCCAACAACAGATGCAGAAATGCGTTTTGCGGGCTCAACTGAGTATTCAGCTCTTGCATTCCTAATAGCTCTAATCTGCCACAGAAGGTTCACAAAACTATCTTGTTATGAGGAGGTTCAGGCAGCTAAAACCATTTATAAGAATTTTTTAAAAAATAAGTACCATAAACAACAAAAGTTGATAGCTTTTACGTTTGTAACACTTACCAATGATTGTAGATTTTCAAACCTTTTCACGGATTTGTTATTTTTTGGAAGTGAACACTGAGGCCATTGAGATACTATAAGAGCTTGTTTTCGAAATGGTAAAGCCTGCATAAAATATAAAAACATGTTGACATGAAAAACAGGCAAACTACATAAATCTACCAAAAGCATTGCACATTATAAGGGATAGAAATAAAGTTTATTGAAGAAAAAAAAAAGCAAAGAATTCAGGGCTGTTTATGTAGATCGTCTACTAACAATAACCACTGAAACTGATTTATATGCTCCAGCTTATGAGAAAGTGTTAGTGATTGCATATCTGATATAAAAAAAAAAAAAACCACTGAAACTGATTACAACGGTTTTTGCATATCACCAAAATTTGAAAGGTTAAATACATGACTTTCTAATCCAAGGACATGATAGATCACTTATTTATCTATTTCGTCATAAGAGTGAAAACCAGAAACGACTGAGAGTTTAAAGTGTTCAGAGTAACAATTTTGATCTCATACAGAAACTGTCAATGTGCTCATGAGAGCAAAAATGATGGCGGGATGAAACATAAACTTATTCATCATGAAATAACCATAAAAGATTGCACTTGTTAGAAGAAAAAAAAAAAAAAAGAGAGAATTAGGCAGCAGGTATGGCACCCCAGTAATAAATTAAGAAACCTTGCAATTCTTGAAAGTGTTAGACTGAACCAAAATACTCAAATGCAAGAAAATTAGTAAGAGATAACGCATTACCTGCCATAATTCTTCAGTGACAAATGGCATGAAAGGATGTAGCAGCTTCAAAATGTTTTCAAAGACATATAGAAGAACAGACTGTGCCAAAGAAGCATCTGAATGACTTCCAGAGTGATACAGGCGAGTTTTGCTCGATTCAATGTACCTAGAAAAAGTTAAAACCTAAATGCACGTTCAGAAATAGAGAGTACTTTAAAGCTGGAAACACAGGACATGCGCTAAATTATGAACAAAAGTCAGATTAATCATTGACCATCTTAGTCCTGGAAAATTAAAGATGGAGAGGATGAAGTTAATTCTGTATGTTTATGTAAGCCTTACTGTTTTTTTTTTTTTTAAATTTATTTTTCACATATAAACATGCTGTTGTCTCTATTCCAAAAATTCTTGCTTTGAATAATATCCATAGGCAAGACTCGACCACCCACTCACATTTCATTCCAATTTAAAGTGTTCCTAAAAAACACTGAAATGTTTCCAAATGGGTACAGAGGTACATGAAACTCTTGCCTCTCCAAGGAATGAATAAAGTTTTACTACTTTATAGAAGAGAGACTGTTTCTCGATTCATACTGATGGGGTCATAGCCACTGTATTACAATGAGGGAAATCTGGACATTGAAGCACAAACCTGTCCCTTCATGTTTTCAAAAAATGAGATGTAAATGCAGCGTGCAGTTAAACTTACGAGTTTTGAGAGCAGGAAAAAAAAGGTTTCCATCCTCAAGTACAAGAGTGGTACATCATTTAACCAATATTGAAGAGCGAAGCCAAATGGCAAGCTCAAATATTTCATTTCAATTCAACATAAAGTGCATCATAGAAAAATGCTTCCATATAGTCAAAATAATAAAACGAACAAAAACAGTACTAGTTAAGGAATGAGAAAAGGATCAAAATAGTCCCTCAACTCTTTGTGAGGGATCAAAATGGTCCCCAACTCTTTTGAGGTATAATTTTGGTCCCTCAACTCTTTAAAATGTGACTCTTTTTTGTCCTAACATCCAATGTTGGAGTTAATAGTGTTAAATGTATGAGTAGTTTGGTTATTTTTTAATTAAATATTTATTAAATGTAATTTTCAAATAATTATAATTTGGTATTTTGGATCTACATATGATATTTATTCATTTAAAGAAATCAAATACAAATAGATGTTATTTTCAACTTAGTCACACATATTTTTACCAAACATATTTTATAAAATATGACTATAATTTTTTAAATTAAAAATAAAATTATTATTAATTTTTTATCAAAGAAATGTTTAATAAATTTTATTAGAAAAATTATAATTACTTAAAAATAATATTTAATAAATATTTAATTAAAAATGATCAAAATACACTTACAATTAACACCATTAACTCCAACATTAGATATTAGAACAAAAAATATCTCATTTTAATGAGTTGGGGTACCAATTTGGTCCGTCAAAAGAGTTAGAGATCATTTTGGTCCCTCACAAATAGTTGAGGGGCCATTTTGGCCTTTTTCTTGCCTTTTTCTTGTTAAGGAATATATGAAGTTGACAACAACCTCCAAATAATGCAAAAATAAAATGGTATTACAAAATTACAGCCAGAAAAATCATACTCAGTATATATATAATTAGGAAAACTGCCATACATACCAGTCAGCAAAAGCACCCCAGAAAAAAATCATATATTTCTCTACCAGCATCTCCAAAGAAAAATTTCTCATAGCTTGAAGTGACACTATCAATGAGACTATGCAGTTCTGACACCTGAACAAATAATGAAGCTTTAGTAAATCAAATACAACAGAACACTTGGGATTAGAAAAATCTGAAAAAGATTTACCACCCAGGATTCTGGTAGAGGTAGATTCAGAAGGGATTCCTGTGTGTCAAACTGAACAAGGGAAATTATTGAGTCAATTATAAATAAATCATAAAATCAAGTAAAGCATCCAAGCCTGAGGCTACAAATGTAAACATCTAACTCAAAAACACAAAGATACAGTTTGCAATAAGACCTTCAAAAAAATTTAAAAATTTCTAATATCTTGAAAAAGTAAAAGAGTAATGCTCCAATGTGTTTTAATTCAATTTGAATCGGAAAACATTTAAGCATGCATAAATGCACATAGTGAGTAAACCACACTTCATTATAACATGGAGTATAATTTCATGCATGAGGAAAAAATTAAAGCCCCCCCCCCCCTCTCTCTCTCTCTAAAAATCACCCTCCTTATCTCTTAATACTGCAGGATTTTGAGCATAATCTTATAAATATTCACAATTCAACAACTCAAACTTATTTGCAAAGACAATCCCCTTCAGGCTCACTATCACTTGTCAAGATGAATTTAAAATGCAAAGTATTTCATAGGTGAATTCTAGTAGTTCATTTTTGGCATCTTCCAAAATCTGCCGATTTTCGAATATACTAAATTTCTTTTTTGCTCGCCACCGTAGCCACCTGCTCCCTCCCCCTCACCATCGTCGATGCCACCATGTACCACCATTGCACCTATCATTGCCAAGCCTTACACCCATTTTACTTTAAACAAAAATAAAAAATAAAAAAACTCCCACATTTGTTTTACACTTAACCAAACAATTCCAAAATATTTCAAATACACCACATTTCTTTTGCATTATATCTTTTTGCTTTATATTCTTTTTAAGCAATCCAAATCACCCTTACTCTACATTCCTTTTTCAGCAAACCAAACAACCCCTTAATGAGAATAAGACACACATAATTAAAAATCAATAGCATTAACCTGTTAATAAAAAGCTCTCCTAAAACATCCTCAGGAATTTCCTAAGATGCACATCAAATGAAGCTAATAAACCCAAAAGCTAATTAAATAGAAGATTAATGACCTACCGCTATCATTTTCCATTCAAAGGCCACTGTACCATTTACAAATAATAAATTGTTTAACATTTCAACTAACAATTCTTAAAAGTTAAAAGAAAAAGTATAATATGATAACTAACAAAATGACATTGGCTGTCTAAAATCCTATTTGACTAATTATAAGAAACACCCAAATTATGTCATATTTTAAGTAATTTTAATAACACAAAAATGGATCAACTTTATCAAATATTCAACTATATGCACAAAACTGCTAGGAATTTAGTCAGATGATTTATTTTCATTTTTTAATATTATTAAATCTTTTATATTATTTCATTTAATGTTTCATTATTACTATGCAAATAAGTAGATAAGATTAAGATGATCATTTCTGTTGGAAGGGCTTAAAGATCATACACTAATCTATCTGGAGGATGAATACACGCAAGCAAAAAAATACACAGTTAGAATAAAAAAAAAAATCTCAAAGGCATGCATCATGCAAATGGCTTCCTTTCCAGTGATTACCCACATCATTTATAAGAACTAATAGGATGCCACCTTATAAGGGTTTACGAACCTTATAAGTCAGTATATCTACTAGTTTAGAGCCATCTCTTTCACACGGCAAATTCTGCAATATAAATTTTCCAGCATTCCATAGCTTGTTGGTGAAAGCTTTGTTAGAAGTCAATCTGTCAGTGGATAGGTTAAGGTCCTGAAAGCATGCAAGTAAAAGAAAAATAATTTAAGACCGATCATACTTTGTTGCAACTCCAATACAGAAATTACCTGGCCAGCTGTTCCAAGAGAAAGTGTGAATCGTAAGGCATCTGTGCCAAATTCATTTATGATATCTATTGGATCAATAACATTTCCTAATGTCTTGGACATTTTTCTTCCCTGAAAAAAGCACAGTTGAAAAAGCTCAACAAATAAATTTTGATGAAAATAACAGATTCTAGCAAGTTAAAGAACATCTAATAAGAGATGCAGATGTTAAGTAGTTAATTTGCCAAATTATAGGATAATATGTAATCACTCACAAGCAGAAACTCACAAATTTTGTTCTTTTGTTTAGTGCTTAAAAGAAACTTTTCTTCTTTATAGGAACAATACCATGCACAGAAAGATGGAACAAAAATAATGCAATGTGATATGATAAAACTGAGGATACAAACTTCAATACCCTTAGTTTAAGCTTTAAAAATACTACTAAAAATAAGCAAATAAATAAAAATATCTCAAAAAATGTTGCTCAATCTCTCCTGTCAAAGGCAATCGATTAATTGAGCATTCAAACAAAAAAATTCCTACTTCAACTCACCATAAAACCTAAAACTCCCAATTATGTAGCATGTATTATGTAGGCAAACATACACCGCATAAATGCTGGACCAAACAAATCAATAACATGTTGACTAGATATGAATTAGTTAAAATGATGCTCATCAGAAGCCACAGATTTCAATTTCCTAACACAAGTCAAAAACAATACCCAGTGCACTTTTTTACCAATCTCTATCAAAACTCATCTAATGAAGCCATCAACGCTCACTCCTAAACGTGAACATATGAATTAATCAATACAAAGACAAACTAAATCTATTTAAAGTATACTGATTCAGATTCTAGTTGACATCCAGCATATAAAACATTTTCCACCGAGGCTCTGGAAAGATGTTGATACAGCTGGCATCAGCAGTCCACCTACCCAGGTGGGGCCCATGACCTCTTTTATCACCTATAGGAGAAGAAGCTTTGGGAAGAAACTCTTTGGGAAAGGAGGGGACTCTTTGGGAAAGATGTAAGGGGCATTTATTAGATGAAAGGGGCATTTATTAGGGGGATTTGAGCTGTTTAAGGGGGAGATGATGGTTGGTTGGGGTTTTTTATGTGATGTTTGAAATTTCTGCAGCAGCTTATTGTGAGGTTTTGAGTTTATAGTAGCTGCTAGTAATTGTGAGAGAGACGATTCACCTCTCAAACAGTGAATCAACTTGTATCTTGTCTTGCTTTGCTTGGAAATTAGTAAAAACTGCTCTGTGTTCTTTAAGGATCTATTTGGAGTAAGTTGCTATTTTTTATATTGTTGTGGGTTGGTTTGATCATCAAGTCCTATCAAATTGCTATCATAGCAAGATTCGGGACCTATGGCGCCGAAGAAAGTGGATGCTTAATAGAAACTAGAAGGAGAAGTTGGTCAATTCAAATCTGAAATTGAGAAAAGGATTTCATCCATTGAAGGTTTTCTAACCTAGAGGACATGACGAAGAAAATAATGGAGCTTCACACCCAACCGACAACATCGGAGGCGAGGGGACCGGCGGGTGGACAAGGAAGTGGGGGAAAACCCAATATCAACACAATAAGGGATGATTGAGAGGTAGAAATCTTGGGCGATAGGGAAAATATGCCACCTCTTGAACCGATAACCAGGAGAGAAATGGGTTAAGGATATAGCATGAGGAGAAATGGGGATGAAGAAACAAGGAGGCTGATTTTGAAGAAGAGGATATCTATGAAAGGAGGAGAGGTGGGAGAGAACAATGGAGAGATCACAACAATCGCTATATGAGAGGAGTAAGAGGTGGAAGAGGCCAGGAAGTTGGAGCGGAGGGGATCCGAGAGTGAGAAAATTAAAGATGCCCATTTTTGAAGGGGAAGATGCTCATGGGTGGATCTATAGGGTGGAGAGATATTTTGTAGTGAATGAGCTGACAGAGGAAGAGAGACTCACGGCAACGGCTTTATGCTTGGAGGGGAAGGCCTTGTCTTGGTATCAATGGAGAAACATGATAGAACAAATTCAATCAAGAAGTGAGTTCAGATATAATTTATTAGAACATTTCTGAACTAGTCGGGAAGGAGACTTTTATGAGTAGTTCTTTGCTCTTGTTCAGGAATGGACAATGATGGATTATCGGGAAAGGTTTGAGCATCTTTCTAACAGCTGGGAGGCTTTCTGAGACAGTGTTGGAGGGGAATTTCATGAAGGGACCTGATGGAGGGGAATTTCATGAAGAGACTTTCATGAGTATGCCATCATCCTGAAGGAGGGGGTATCCCTTATCAGTGTTCAACCCTATCGGTACCCACGGGTTCAGAAAGATGAAATTGAGAGACTGATCAAGGAGATGTTGGAGGACAAAATCATTTGTCCCAGTGTTAGTCCCTTCTCCAGTCTGGTGTTGTTGGTGAAGAAGAAGGGTGATAGTTGGAGATTTTGTGTAGATTACCAGGTTCTGAATAAGGAAATAGTGTTCGATAAATTTCCTATACTGGTCATTGATGAGTTGTTGGATGAATTATATGGAGCGATGATGTTCTCCAAGATTGATTTGAAATCAGGATATCATCATATTAGAATGCGGACCGTTGACATCCAAAAGACTTCTTTTAGGACTCATGAAGGCCACTACGAGTTCTTAGTGATGCCTTTTGGGCTTACCAATGCCCCAGCTACCTTCAAGTTGCTTATGAACAAAGTATTTCTGCCCAACCTCCACAAGTTTGTATTGATTTTCTTCAATGATATTTAGTGTATAGTCGATCTGAGGCAGAGCATGTGGAACACTTGAGGGTAGTGTTAGTGACATTGAAGGAACATCAACTGTATGCCAATTTGAAGAAGCGTTCCTTTGCACAACGGAGGGTGGAGTATTTAGGACATGTGGTATCCAAATCAGGAGTAGCTGCAGATCTTTTCAAGATAGAGGCTATGTTGGAGTGGCTTTTACCTAAAACCCTGAAGGAGTTGAGAGGGTTCTTGGGACTCATAGGGTACTACAAAAAGTTTGTGAGGGGATATAATTCTATAGCATGGCCATTGACAAAGCAACCGAAGAATGATAATTTCAAATGGAAGGGGGGGGGGGTGGTGGCAGCCACCCAGGCATTTGAACAGCTAAAGAAAGTCATGACGAGTGCCCTATGTTAGCACTATTAGATTTTAGTCAGTCGTTTGTAATGGAGACTGATGCATCAGGTTATGGTTTAGGAATAGTTCTTATGCAGAGTAAGAGACTCATAGCTTATTTCAGCCATGTTTTGACTGTTAGGGCCAGACTGAAATCAGTGTATTAAAGGGATCTGATGGCGATAGTGTTAGCAATATAGAAGTGGTGACCTTATATGTTGGGATGACACTTCATAGTTAGGACCGACCAAAAAAGTTTGAAGTTCCTGTTAGAGCAGAGGATGGTGATAGAGGAGCATCAGCGGTGGCTTTCCAAGTTGTTGGGTTATGACTTCAAGATTCAATACAAGCCCGAGTTAGAAAATAAATCAGCATATGCTCTCTCCAGGCATAGTGAAAACCCTCCGGTTATGGCTCTATATATTCCCATGGTGGTGGATTGGGAGGCCTTGACGCATTAGTGCGAGCAGGATGAGGAGCTGAGTAAGATCAGAGGGGACTTGCTGCAGGATAAGGATAGCCATCCGAGTTATTCTTTGATGGATCAAAAGCTGCTATATGAGGGACGGTTTGTGCTTTCTAGGAAATCGCCACACATCCCTTGTTTGTTGCAGGAGTTTCATGGTATAGCTATTGGGGGGCATTCAGGAGTTCAGAAGACATATCATAGACTGACAGTAGAGCTATACTGGGTGGTCATGCGGAAGGATGTAGAGGAGTTGGTGGCCAATTGTGATGTGTCAGAGACACAAATATCTAGCTATAGCTACGGGTGGTCTTCTACATCCGTTAGCATTACCCGAGAAGGTGTGGGAAGAGGTGACTATGGACTTCATTGAGGGACTACCTAGATCAGACAGGTTTGCTGTGATTGTAGGGGTGGTGGATAGATTGAAAAATATGCTCATTTCATTCCCTTACGCCACCCTTACACTGCGGTGTCGGTGGCAGCCGCATTCATTAGAGAGGTGGTTCGTTTGCATGACATATCCGAGTCCATTGTGTCCGATCGGGATAAGGTCTTTTTGAGTCACTTCTGAAGGGAGTAATTCAAGATGCATGGGACTATCCTGAAGAGGACTACAGCTTACCACCCCCATGCGAATGGTCAGACGGAGGTGGTGAATCGCAGTGTGAAGAATTATCTTCGTTGCTTTGTATCAGATACACCAAATATATAGGCCAAATGGTTAGCCTGGGCAGAATATTGGTATAACACTTCATATCATACAGCAGCCCAAACAACGCCATTTAAAATTTTATATAGGAGGGATCCACCTCATCTGATATATAATGGGTAGGGCAACACACCAGTGTCATCAGTGAAGCAATACTTGGGAGAAACAGATCGGATTTTGACAGAATTGAAGGAACATCTAAAAAGAGCACAACAAATCATGAAGAAGCAGACGGATGGACATAGGTGCAATTTAAGGTTGAGGACATGGTTTATTTGAAGATCCGACCTTACAAACACAATACTTTGGCTCGACGAAGGAATGAGAAGCTCTCCACCCGCTACTTAGGGACCTATGAGGTAGTGGAGCGCATTGGCTCAATAGCATATCGCCTACGATTACCACCGACCTCAGTCATTCATCCTGTATTTCATGTATCGCAACTGAGACGAGCCATTGGAAACCACACACCCTTTCCTGCACTACCTGTTACACTGTCAAAGGATATGGAGGTAATATTAGAACCATTGGAGGTGAAAGGGGTGCGCCAAGGAGACAAGGGGATAAAGAAGGAGCTAATCAAGTGGAAGAATTTACCAGAATATGAAAAGACATGGGAGCCCTACAGTACTATTTAGAAGCAATTTCCCTTTTTCACCTTGAGGACAATGTGACTTTTTGGGAGGGGAGTATTGATACAGCTGCCAGCAACAGTCCAGCTGCCCAGGTGGGCCCAGGACCTCTTTTATCACCTATAGGAGAAGAGGCTTTGGGAGAAAACTCTTTGGGAAAGGAGGGGACTCTTTGGGAAAGATGTAAGAGGCACTTATTAGATGTAAGGGGCATTTATTAGGGGGATTTGAGCTGTTTAACAGGGAGATGATGTTGGGTTGGGGTTTTTAAATGTGATGTTTGAAATTTCTGCAGTAATTTTTTGTGAGGTTTTGGATTCCTAGTAGCTACTAGGAATTGTGGGATGGACGATTCACCTCTCGAACAGTGAATCAACTTGTATCTCATCTTACTTTGCTTGGAAATTAGTAAAAATTGTTCTCTTTGTGTTATTTCTGGATCTATTTGGAGTATGTTGTTATTTTTTATATTGTTGTGTGTTGTTTTGATCATCAAGTTTTATCAGATGTCAACACATCCAGCACCTTTTTTTTTTAATTTCACTATGGTTCTGGAAAGAGATGTCAACCAAACCAAAGAGCAATAATTTTGGGTAATATGACTATATATGATAATTTTTAGTTAATGTATTTCAATGTTCAAATACCCAAATCAGCCACTTCAAATACCAAACACACTTTAAATAATGATAATAATGTTTGACTTTAGCATTGTCACTTTCGTACTCCAAACTTAACTTTAGATATTAATTTCCTCTTTGTTCACCAACAAAAATTTGGCATAATTTGTGTAAAATTTGTCATATGGTTAAACAAATGCATAGTTCCTATCTCGATTAAACCCACAAACCTTCCTAACCTTTTATTTTATTCAACATTGATGTGGCAGTCAAAACAATCTCTTGAGCTAGATGGTTTATTTTCTTCATTGACAATCTTACCAGTCTTACTTGGGTATCCTTCATGAAAGAAAAATTCGAAGCGGGACAATTTTTTAAGCATTTCAATATCATATCCGCCCCTAAATTCAGTACAAAATTCAAAATTAAAATCCTAAAAACAAACAATGACAAATATCTTTCAAATTAGTCTTAGGAAATTATCTCCTATATCTAGGGATTAATCACCAAACCTCTATAAAATGGGGTTGCTGAAAGAAAAAATAGACCTCTTCAAAGTAGCTAGATCACTAATGCTCTCCACAAATGTTCCTAATCTCCAACAAGAAGTTATCCTAAAAACTTTATATCTCATTAATAGAATATCCTCAAGAGTGCTTAAATTTCAAATCTGTATCCAAAACTTCTCGCTTTATTTTTCAGGACCAAAATTATTTCTTTTGTTGACTAAAAAATATTTGGGCCTTCAATCTTCATTCTCAGGATTAGAAAAAATTAAGCTCAAAATTTATCAAGAGCATTATTATTGGATACACCCCAAATAAAAAATGGTATAAATGTTATCCCCCGATCAATAAAATAATAATGACTCCATGGATTTAACTTTTCTTAAACACCAAACCTACTCCAAACCCAAAATTCATGAGGAGAAAAGTTGAGAACTAGAATCTAAAGGTTTAAACTTATTTGATCATCCACTATCTCTTTCAACAAATTCATAAACAATGAACATTCCTCATTGCCCCCATTCTACCTACTAAAGCTCCACCTATGCCATAAATTGTTCATCACCTTATCAATAAATTCAACCCTATTAAAACCAAAACCACCAACTCCCTCATCACCTTATCAATACATGTAATCCATGCAACATGAGATTTGTCTCTATGCAAGGAGGGAAAGAAATTGAAGAAGAGTGATGGACATATCTCTAGCACACTCAAGAACTCGAAACTACTTCAAAGATTAATAAAGAATAAATTATTGAAATTTAATCAATAGATGATATTGATCTCCATTGTCCTATTGCCTTCAATAAGAATTGGGGTCAAGCAACAATCACCAAATCATTGATTTCACTTCTAAAGGGTTTTCACCTAGATTTCATGCTTTTTTCATTCTCTTGAGAAAATGCAGATTCCGAAAAAAAAATCATGAAGCTCTTGAAGCCTAAGAGTGGAAGAAAGGTGCAATAGAAGAATTCCAGACCTTAGAAAAGAATGGTATGTCGGAAGTTTTGAACTTCCACCAAGAAATAAACCGATAGCATGCAAAAAGATCTTTTAAATCAAATATAAAGCAAATAGGAGTGTAGATAAATTTAAAACCCAAATAGTTAAAAAAAGAGTGCAACCTAATCATATGGTATTGAATATTAAAAAAATTTCATTCATGTTGCGGTTGTTGCCAAACTCAACACGTTTGAAGTTTTGTTTTGTTTGGTGGAAAATTTGGACTAGCCTGATCTACATCAACTTAACATTAAGAATGATTATCTTGAAGTGGACCTTGAGGAGGAAGTACATATAGAGATCCCACCTAGATTGAAAAATAAAAGAAATTGTAATAACATATGTAAATAAAAATTTTAAATGACCTCAAACAATTTCTAGTGCTTAGTTTGGAAAATTTACCATAAGTTGAAAAGTGTAAGTAAACTTAGCACCAAGCTAATCAAACTTTATTTATCAAACGCTTGCGTAAAAGAAGAAAGGTGAATTTAATCATATATGTAGATGATATTATATCGACAAGAGACTTAGAAGAACATGTAATCATATTAAAATGATTTCTAGCAAGAGAGTTAGAGGTAAAAGCTTCAAAATTTTAAAAATACTCTCCAATTATGAAAGTGGCAAGATCAGAATAAGATATTGTTATTCCTAAAGAAAGTTTATTATTAATCTACTTCAAGAAACAGGAATATTTAGATGTTAGCCAACAAAAACTCCAATTAACTTAACAAAAAAAAAAAAAGGGTCACCACCAGCACCATGTCTGTTGATAAAGGAAAGTATCAACATATTGTGGGCAAACTCATCCACCTCTCCCAGTCATGAAATTGGGTTTCATGTTAGTGTTGAAACCAATACATGAACAAACATATTAAAGATCACATGAAAGTTGTTAAATGTATTCTAAGACACTTCAAGATGACACCAAGAAAATGCCAGCTGTATAAAAAGTCACCTAACAAGACAAAAAAAATTCACATATGATAATTGAAGAGACACATCAGATCGAAGAACCCCCTTAACTAATGTCCTCATATATGGGAAAACCAAGTTACATAGAGAACTAAGAAACAATTTACGGTCTCAAGAAGCATTGTTGAAGTTAAATGCATGGCAATGATATCTGATTTTTGTGAAGGAGTGTGATTAAAAAAAAATTAGAACTAAATTGCCAAATAAAAAAATCTCTAAAATTATATGGTGACAACACAACTGCAATAAGCATTACAAAATATCTATCCATCATGACAAGACTAAACACATTGAGATAGACCAACATTTCATCTAAGAAAAAAACAAAATGACCTTGCCCAACTCAATTACGTTCCAATAAACTCTCAAATAATAGATATTCTCACCAAGGCTTTACCCATAATGAGTATAGATAATATAATATAATAAACAAGTTGTGCATGATCAATATATACAGCCCCGCATGAAGAGAAGTGTTAAAATAATCTTAAATTTGTGGTCATTATCTTTCCATCTTCAATAATTCAAAATTTTGTAGCATCTTTTCATCTATAGTAATCTAGTAATCCATGAACAAGAATTTTTCATTTATAATAATCTAGCAAATGTGACAACATCATTTCATTTCTATGGAGTTATTTCTAAATTTTAAAATTAAAGACTGATTTCTAAATTTATTCCATTTATTTCTTTCCAAGATGGATTTTTATCATATATTTATGTACAACTACCATATTCTTTAGACAAAACAATAGAATAAATTTTATCATAAAATCTCACATTTTTTACTTTTCTCCCTTCTCATTCTAATTTTTCCGTCACTTCTTGGTATGAGAATTAAGAGCGAGGTTTCCATCAAGATCTAAGAAAAAAATGCTTTCGTTTCTTAAATGTCCCCATGAAGAATCAGCCCCAAACACACAAGTAGCTTGAGCAGGATCCCTATCAGGTGGAGGTAGGACTTTTCCATGTAGTACTAATATATATATATATATATATATATATATATATATATATATATATATATATATATAAAGGTTTAAAAAGGTGAAATAAGGAATTGAGGTGTAAGCCTCAAATGGGAAAATTGAAGTACTAATAAATTATAAATAACTAATAAAAATAACAAAATATTAAGCAAATTATGAACATAATGATTAGTTTGAAGGTAAATGTTATTGCCACACAAGATTCAAAATAAAAATTCACTTAAAACTTAAACAAACCCTTATGATGAAGACCTAAGGCAGTTTCATCATCACTTTAATAGTCTTCAGCAGAATCCTCATAATTTATGTCAAATTCAAGTTCAAAATCTTCTTTAGTTATAATATTTTCTTTATCCCATAACCAGTTAACATTTCATTAGTTGCATTCTAAAATAAAATAATAAACTAATAACCAAAAATATTTATGATTTGGGATAGCATATCCAACAAAAAGGAAATATTCTTATTCATATATCATTGATGTTAATTTTCTTAATTCTAAGAAACGGATCACTGATCAAATCCAAAAGATACTCCTTACTGGTTGCTTCAAATGTTAACTTTAATGTACAAGTTCTTGATGAATGGGAGCATCAACGCTTCTTTCATTCAATGGATCTCGAATCCAACTATTTATACCGAGATCTCTATTAATGTTTGGATGATTTATATGAAAATGTTGTCAAGCAACGTTCACCTTTACAAAGTAGGCAATAACAATGCTAACTTTTGCATCATTTGTATCCTGAACCTAACTTTCACTTCCTTCTCAAACGTTGGGTTGGGTTGTAAGTAGTGTTCGGAGAAGATTATATAAACTATCGGTATTCCTTACCCTAACCCAATAAGAAGTATCCATTCCACTTTTACATCATTAGGGGCCAACATATCATAATGGCTTGGCTGAAATTTGGAATGTCTTCTTTATAGCAATTATTTGGATCATCTGGAAAAAATAAAGGGCAGAATCTTTAGGTAAAGAGCCTTTTTTATTATGTTAATTTTTTTCTTTTTCTTAGTTTTTTATTTTACTTTTCTATAATTCATTTTCTTTTCATATCACTATTATGTAACTTGTATTGCTATTTTAATGAGAAAGGTTGACCCAGCTTTTTCAATCAAAACCTTTTGTAATTCATAGTGATTGATTCAGTAATTTTTTAAGTTGATTAAACTCATTCTAAGCATTAGTTTACAATGCCAAAAATCACCTTCACCTAGATTAACAAAAGTTGAAAGTGCTTTTCACATATTTTTTACTAACAGATGCTTCTTACATTACTATATGTATCATTTCAAATCAAATACCTGCGATGATTATATTAATACATACAGATTTATCTTTTGAATTAGCACAAAATGGAAACCAGGTTACAATATTTTCAAAAGACTACATATGTCTACATTACCACAACAAACAAACAAACAAACAACAACAACATCAAGCCTTTATCCCACTATGTAGGGTTTGTTGCATTAATCCTTTTTCTCAGTTGTGCCATGTTAAGAGTCAAATTCTCATTTAAATCTAATAAAAAATATCATTTCTAATGTTTTCTAACTAAACCTTTTTAGGTCTACCTGTTATCTTTCTTAACATAGGTCAAATCTAATAAATCTAATCTCCTAACCAGGTCAACGGAAGGCCGATGTTTTATATAACCAAACCATCTAAGACGACTCTCTGTAATCTTATTTGTCACTAGAGCTACTCCAACCTTTTTCACGTATATGCTTGTTTCACATTCTATCTCTAAGAGTCAACTCATTCACCTAAGCATCCTCATATATACAACACTTAACTTAATTTTATGTTTCTCTTTTAATGGCCAAAATTTTTGTTCCATAAAGCATTGCAGATCTCACCATCATCTTATAGAATTTTCTCTTAAGTTTGAGTACTTTTCTATCACACAACAAGCCCGATGCATGTGTCTACATTACCCGTGAGAAATTCTTGTGCTAGGTAATGCGAATAGCATATGGCTACAAAACTAAGGAATTATTAGTAAATAAACAAATAAAAGAAAAAACTATGATACACTAGACAAAAAAGAAGAAAGTTACCAATGTTTGAACCATATAGAGTCACCGAATTGAAGTTCTCAGTTTGTGCCTCAATACTCACTTGAGCATCACGGATAAGTCCATGCAAATAAACATAGGAAAATGGAACAGTCCCTGTGAATTCTATTCCCATCATGACCATTCGAGCAACCCAAAAGAACAAAATGTCATGTCTGCAAAGGAAAATAAGATTACAAAATTACTTTAAACTACACTTTACCATGGAAACCATTGTATGTTTGCTAAAGGAAACAGAAAGAGAGAGAGAGAGAGAGAGAGAGAGAGAGAGAGAGAGAGAGAGAGGAGAGAGAGAAACCCAAACTCATAGGAAGGAAAAAATTGCACATAAGCATAGCCTTTGGCTTATGATTAAAAAAAAAAATAACCCTAATTCTTACTGATTATCCTCTATGTTAACTATACAGCCTGCAAATCAACTCTTAAAACTATGATCCTAACCCATAGTGTTAATGAGACTACGATGGAGATTTTATTTTTGTTTTTAAAAGTATTTATAGAAGGAAAGGAGATTTCTTCGTTCATTCAGGTCAATTTAGAAGGGAAGAACATATTCATCTTTCCTCCTCTTAGTTCACCTTAGCCGTTAAACATCCCCATTCAGTTTAAAATGAAAACAAAATAAAAATGACCATTTCACTAAATTATAGAAGGAAAGAAAGACAAGTTTCATATGTCCACGTATCAAACTAGAATCTACAAAGCATGGGAACAAAAAAAAATCTACAAAGCATGGGCCAATTCACTAATTTATGGAAGAAAGTGCACATACTAGAGAAACTCGACCTATTGTCATTTTACAAGAAAGGAACCAACTGGGCAGCAAAAGTTTGTTCGGAAGAATGAATGATAGGAAAGGTTTGTCAAGATAGCTCAGTACCAAACCAATCAATCAAGCACGTCACACTAGTACCTTTCACAAATCGGAAGCTATATTAACCCAATCGCCATCAACTAAGAAATTTCAGAACCGTAATCAAATTGAAATTACAATAAACAACAGATAGCTGCCCATTCCAAGATTAAATTAAATATGGCAGCAATTCCTGGGTTACCTATAATCAGAAGAAATATCAGCAAAAAACATTCAAGAGCTCCTTTTACTCCATCTAACCCCCCACACTATTATTTTAAAGGTATAACAGTCCTTGCAATCCTGACAGCAACTTCCACATGAACAATAATTAATTTGAGTATGATAATCAGAGCCACGATGGAGGCAATTTTTTTGCTAGCTGCTAAGACATATAATGCATATAGAAAGCAACGAATGGCTCTTCATATGATGCTCAATTATATTATAAAGGATATGGTGAAGCGCCAAAAGCATTTATATGATTCAGAATCAGAAGAAAAATTGTTTGTCAAAAGTAAGCCCAAGTTATTAAGGACATCGATGATGTCACAACAACTAGCATTAGAACTTGTATAGCCATCAAATAGTTTGCAATTATAGTAGCAATACATTATGAATATATATTAAAATTGTATCTTTTTTTTTCTTGGTTATGAATATGACTATAAAAGATATTCAAAATGAGGTGACTTTCTATATGCTACTTGTATTGCACAAATGATATAATCATTAAATGTAATACCTCTTATGAATAAATTCAGAAGTTAAAATGAATAAATTCAAAAGTTAAAATGAAGGGCAATCGATTATATGATATAAAATTTCAACAGAATTAAAATTAGTAACTATTTATCTAATTATTAGAAAACTAGGTGACACCTAGGTGTAATAAAAATAATTAGTTTTGAATATTTAACACAAAAGAACAAGGATATCGCAAAAAACATAACTTTCAGAGTTAAAATCAGATGATTAAAATAAAAGTGTTTCACAAGAGAGAGAACAAACTCTTACATTTCAAATTAAAGAAATAAAAAGAAATTAAAAAACACAAACTCAACTCGATCTCAAAGACACCCTAAAGTTGCTGCACTTGGAATAAAGATACAGGTGGAATGGCACTTGCGGAGAGACGAAAGAGATTAGAAGCCCGAGAAGAAAGGTTGGAAAGAGCCCGCAGGATTTCCGGAGGAAAGAAGGGTGGAAAGAGCCCGCAGGATTTCCAAAGCAAACCCACAGGTTAAAGCTTCCAAAAATAACTTTTCATAATATTCAACTTAACTTCAAACATTATAAACCATCTCATATATATAGGTATGGGAAGAGAATATGAAAAGACATAAACATTAATTCTAACACAAGAACCTAAACATCACAACATTAAAACACCTAAAATTAAATCCCAAACCCAAGAACCAAAGAGGTAGCCGCGGGAGCCAAGGAGGCCAAGCGGGAACCAAGGGGGCATGGTCACAGGAGGGAGCACAGGCACGGGAAACCAGCAGTCGGCCGGAATCCAAGGGGGCAAATGCAATGAAACCATGGAGGAAACCAAGGAGTCATGCATGAGAATACAAAACACCTAACTTGGGATTCCAAAAGCCCTTTTTGGAACCCCAAGAAACATCATAAAAGAAGACTTTAAAACTCTAAATTACATTTAATAAAAAGTAAGATAATAAATGAACTAAAATGTTAGCTAATAATGAGCTAACCCTTAGTTCAATAAATGAACTAAAGACCAGCTCATAAATGAGCTAAAATTTCAGCTCAATTTTGATTGAGCTAGTAGACTCAAGGGAAGCCAAAATTCATATTATTTTTGACATGAGTTGACCCCCCCTTTGTCTACATCAATAAATCTCATGTAGAAGGATGTAGAAAGAAAAGGTGTAAACCAATGTTGAAGGGGCAAAAACTAGTGCAAAAATATTATATTAAATAAAAATTAACACTTCTTGTAACACTCAACAAAAATGCATGTAGAAAGCATAAAGAAAACACTAAATTAATTCAAATAAAGCTAAAAATAATGATGAAAAAATGACTTAGCTAATGATCTTGATACTGAAATGAATTAGCAAACTTGACATCAACTTGCTAGCAAATAATATGGCCAGTCAATAACGAGAGCACTTAACTGAAAAAACTCAATATGAATCAGAAGTATAAAAACTATTTGATGGAGCAATTAGTGAACAATATGCACAAGCTTTCCTACAACTAAAAATTCCATATGAAAAGGTTCGATATGAATTATGGTTTGATAACAGCATTAGCATTAGGCAAGTCTTCCCTTATTCAACAAGCAGGCATATAAATAGAACGACAATATAATACTCTATAAAAAACACCAAGAAAGCCATGAATACCATTATTAAGGACACGTTAAAGTTGGATTGATTGTCTAGAGATGGAACTAGAAGTCAACCCCTCTCAAATCATAGACAGCAATAGAGCATATAAAGCATGAGATACATGACCTATATAAACAACAACAACAATAAACCTTTATCACACTATGTGGGGTCCGCTAGAAGAATCCTTTTTCTCCATGTTATGTTAAGGGTCAAATTCTCATCTAAATCTAATAAAAAAATGTCATTTCTAATATTTTCTAATCTAGTCTTTTTAAGCCTACCTCTACCTTTCTTGATATAAGTCAAATCTAATACATCTACTTTCCTAACCGAGTCATTCCAAGGCCTTCATTTTATGTGACCAACCTTTTCATGTATATGCTCATTTCGTATCCTGTCTTTAAGAGTAAATCCACTCATCCACATGAGCATCCTCATCTCTACAACACTTAACTTAGTATTATGCTTCTTTTTTAATGGTCAACATTCTGCACTATAAAGCATTGCAGGTCTCATTACCATCTTATAAAATTTTTCCTTAAGTTTAAGAGGGACTTTTCTATCACATAACAAGCCCAATGCATTCCTCCACTTCAACCGTCCAACTTGAATTCTGCTAATAATATCCCCTTCTATTTCACCATCACTATGGATAATAAATCCAAGATATCTAAAATGTGTGCTCTTATTAATGACTTGATCGCCCAAAGTCAGAATCCCCCCACTAGATCACTTATTACTAAAATTACACTCCATATATTCAATTTTAGATCTACTCAAATGAAAGCCTTTAGCCTCTAAGGTTGACCTCCATAATTCAAGTTTACATTCAACTCCCTCTCTATCTTATCAACAAGAAGAATACCATCAGCAAAAAGCATACACCAGGGTACAACCTCTTGCAAATGTCTAGTGAGAGAAAAAAGGTCTGGATTTAAGGCCGATCCTTGATGTAAACCAATTGAACTAGGAAAATACTTGGTCAAACCACCTTTTGTTTGAACACAAGTAATAGCTCCTGCATACATATCCTTAATGACTTGAATATAAGCAATATTAACTCCTTTCTTATGTAGAACTCTCCATAGCACTTCTCTTGGAACTTTTTCATATGGCTTCTCTAAATCAATAATAATCATATGTAGATCCTCCTTATTCTCTCTATACTTCTCCATCAAACCTCTCAATAAATGTATAGCTTCCATAATAGACCTACCTAGCATGAATCCAAATTGATTTTGAGAAACATTAATGTCACACCGCAACATATGCTCCATAACTCTATCTCATAGTTTTCAAGTATGACACATTAACTTAATCCCTCTATAATTCGCACAATCTTGTGCATCACCTTTATTCTAAAAAATATGAATCAACACTCATTCTCCACTCATCTGCCATCTTTTTAGTCTTCAAAATAAAATTGAAAGTTTAGTAAGCCAAGAAATTTCTTCATCTCCTAAGCATTTCTCATATGCTTTCTCTAAAATCAGCTAACTCGCATTGGGTAAATTTGTTGGGTTACAGTTCCTAACTGGCATACAATTAAGTCTAAAGTACGTTGAATTTGCTCGGGGCCCATTGACTCAACTTAGGTAACTAATGCAGACACAACAGTAATGTAAAGATGTTGAATGAAAATGGATGCAAGCTACTAAAAGCAAGTGGGGAATCCTAGAATGCAACTAAGACACAACGATGCTCGGATAACAAGATGATGTGAAACATAACAAGAATTGCAGGAATTTAATAAAAATTTGTTAAGCTTGCTAATTTTAAAATTAATGCTTCACCAGATTAGATTCTAAGATTTCTTACTTGTGGTTGTGCTTTGGTATGCGGTTACAAGAATATTAATATGAAAATTTAAAATAACAACAAACTTATAGTAAAGCTAAAGCCTAAAGGCATAAACAACAAAAATCCACCGTTTAACAAATAGAAATTTCACCTTGAGTTCCCCTCACTTTCACTCTTGAGGTGGCTTTAATTTTAACAAACTTAAAGATGTCACCAAAAGACAACAAACGCCTACAGTATTACCCAACGAAAAGTTAGCCGGAGGGGAAGAGGTTGGTGGAAGTTCAATAACTCGCCACTGTCCGGACATTTGGTGCTCGTTGATGGCAGACGTCAAAGTGAAAAGGATCGATTGATGCAGTCGTCGACCTGCTGTACAGAAAAAAAAAAAATCAAATCCTTACCTGCCCACTGCCAAGGCCACGACGCACGTCGCCTACACGCCGAAGCACGTCGTATCCCGCACGTCGCTCGCACGTCGACGTCGCTTCTTCGCACGATCTCCCTCGACGTTAAAAAGAGGCTGAAGCCCCTGCTCTTCGGTTCGACAACTCCGAGCTCTCCACTCTCCCTCACACTCGCTCTCTCGTGCTCGCTCTGCTCTCTCTTGGACTGATCGGAAGATACGACATTAAGATCGGAAGCAACGACGGGAGCTAGCGGTTGTGAAGATAACTTCCTACCTTTGCCGCCGTCCAACCTCCTCCTCCGGCGATCCCCCTCCGACCCCGTCTTGACCGGTCGACTCCGCTCCTAGGCCGACTGTCCCTTCCTGTTGAACAGGAAGTTACGACATTTTGATCGGAGGAAAGCACAGGAGCTCGTTGGAAGTGAAGGTAACTTTCTCCCTGCTCGCGCGCTTCTCCAGCCAAAATCCCGTAATCCGCCGAACCGAGAGAGTGGAGAGGGAGAGGATTTTTTTGGTTTTATTATTATTTTATTATTAATGATTTTAATAATATAATATATACATATATATATATATATATATATATATTTATAATTATATTAATTAAGTATAACTAATTACAATGATTATTTTTAATTAATCAAATTTTATAAATTAATTATTATTAATTAATGTTAATTAATTATACTTTATTAGAATTAATTAATGTTAATTAAGTTATAATTAATTTTGAATTAATTATAACTTATTTTCTTAATTAATTTTAATAATCTTAATTAATTATTTTAATTAATTATAATTAATAAAAAATGATGATTAATTAAATATTACTATTTAATTAATTTTCTTTAATTAATATTAATTATAATTAATAAAAGAAAATGTGCTCGCCCTCCCGCCTCGGTTTACGAGCTTCTACCGCAGATCCGCTTTCTGGAACCTAGGCTCTCTCTCTTACCTCGGCATGGGTGTCGAGTCGGTGGTCTGCCTATACACGCTTTTCTCTAGCGTGGTGGGAGGGGCAACCGGCGCGACACCCACGACAAGGTAGGCGAGTGGCCCTCGGTTCCAAATCCTATTCTCGGTGTTCGTGGCACACCGGAAAACCGCCTATACACGCTTTTCTCTAGCGTGGTGGGATGGGAACCCGGTGCGACACCTACGATGAGACCGGGATGTTTATAAGTACCCCCGGGCGGGGGGAAAGCAATTTGCTCTTTTCTTGCAACAAGTACCGAAGACCCATACACGCCTTTCTCTGGCGTGGTGGGGGCAAAGACTTTACACGGCCGCAGTGTCCTCGAAAGAGGGCACCTACCGTACACGCTTTTCTCTAGCGTGGCGGGAAAGGCCCAGTTTTCCGTCATTTTCCCCTAAACGGGGGAGACGCCGGGAGGCTGCCGAAATTTCGAGTGAAATACTACTACACTTAGACTTATTTTGCACTCAAAAGAACAAGAGTCTGGACTCAAATGAGAAAGAGCAGTGGACTTTCGAACTTGATTGAAAGTAAACAGAGGACTTGTGGACCTAAATCAGAACAAGCCTAAATGATTTCTAAAAAAAAAGTTCAAATCCAAATAAAATCAAGACAAAACTGAAGATCAAATTCAAATGAAATGAACTCGAAATGGGACCAAATTGAAATCATTTGAATGCAAAATTGAACTCAAAGGATTTCAAAAAGACTATGAACAATCAACTCGGACAAGCACTTGAATTCGTACTTGAACTCGAGCTGTACGACATTAAGGGGAGACCTGTAAACTTGATGAATTCAAGTCTAAATGAAACTAAACTTGGATCCAAACACATACAAGGACAAAGTTTGAATCACGCATGAGGAAATTCAAATTACAAGACCTCGATGCATGAACTTCTACAACAATCCCTACAAATGCCTGTTGATTGAGATGGCAATATGGGAGACCAATAATGGAAGGACAGTCCTCTACAAACAAGTACAATCAAGAACCACCTGAGATTGGTGACAGGTGGGCATGATGTAGATATAATGGGTCTCCTATGAACAGTTCCAGGAAGCTCATAGTGGCTGCAACGGATTCCCGCAAATATGTATAAGTTGCTTGTGGATAACAACAGTGTGTAGGTCGTATGTATAACGAACCACTGTGGACACAAGTACATCTCCTACGACGATCCCTACGAGGTCAAACAAGTACAATAACCACCCGAGAGATTGGTGAAAGGGTGGATATGATGCAGAAGCAATGGGTCTTCTACAAACAGTTTTAGGAGGTCGTAGTGAATACAGCGGACCCCTGTAAATGGATACTTGTGGATAACAATAGTGGATGTGTCGTAGGTACAATGAACCACTGTGGACACAAGTACAAGCATCACCTACGACAATGGTGATCAAATTGCTGTCAGTATACTTGGTACAAAGACAACCCGATGTACGAAAAAGGACACCCCCTGGCAGAAGAGATGAAATATTTGAACAAATTAGAACCAAACTTCACGGTGTTCCAAAGTCTCTTCTTAGTTCCATACTTGAGATGAAAATAGCTCTGATACCCACAAACATCAGAAATAACAAGTTCACTACACTGACAACCTCAAAGGGAGTTCTCTTCAAAGCAACGGACTCCAAAGTCGAGAAAATCCCATCCCAGGTGAATGAGAAAGGGGAGTCAATGTCAAAACTCCACGCCACCGGATCCGCAATACCCATGCTAGAGGACAGAAGGCGTGTATAAGCCCTCAAGTGCACCGTAGTATTGTATGCACATAGGTACACAAAAGAGGTAAATTCAATCGTAACCCGCTTGGGCCCCGGCGAGCGTGTTATTGGTACACACGTGACGCCTAGGGATGCTGCGCGGGTCAATAAGTGAATTCTAGTTTGAACTTGATCCTTCTATACGGACCAATAGAAGTCGACAGGGTTCGAACCTTTAAACGAATACACGGTTGTGGTGACCAATGTATTTGTTTCAATACATTCATATTAGGCCTTTAAGGCTTAAAATCAAAAGAATTCACTGAAAGGCACGAAGCCTATGAGAAGCCCGATCCTCCTAATCAAGCAAATAGGAGTAGACAGGGCTCGAATCATTGAATAAATATGCAGTCACGAAGTCGACTGGAATATTTATTTTAATGCATTCATATTCAGCCTTCAAGGCCTAAAATCAAGAAAATTCATAAACAAATGCACAAAACCTACAAGAAACCCGATCCTTGATCAATAGCTTGGTCGAGTTGACAAGGTCCAATCGAATAAAGAGAAATGACCCCGAACACCCCGATGATGACCGTGTTGAATGAAGATCTCAACCGGAGGGATCAATTTCAGGCATCTTTTAAATGTCTCCCAAAAGTCCATTCAAAATCCAAGCTCTACCCAAAAACCCAAAACTCTACAAATCCCAAATTCCAAGATATTAAAAATTGAAATTTATCCATCAACTCTTAAAGCAAAATCCATCCACCCTCCGCAACCGTTTGCCGGGGTGGAAAATCAAAACTTACTTCAGCTCACAAAGAGAAAAATGCCTAGTCGAAAATATCACTATGATCCATTCTCAAAACAATCTCCTGCCAGTAAGGACGTGGTACGTGTCCTCTAACCGGCGGTTAGCCGCCAAATGGCACCGCAGGATAAACGGTTATAACGACCTGGGGCCCTCTGAACCGAGTGGTTTTGCCGCCAAATGGCACCACGAAATATCAGTTATGGCCAGAGCCAATACGCTCCTTAATGGCATCAAATCCTTGAGATATGAATCAATAGAATATGATTGATAGGGCACAAAGCCCTTTGTTAGCTAAGGTGGATTCAAATTTGTCCCCTTAGACAAACATCCAACCCAGGTCTACAAGGTCCCCTTGGACGAAGCAACCCATGGCTGCCGACAAGGATCCTTTTGTCAGGTTGGGTCGACTACCTCCTCTGACAAAGTAGACCAGGGACCACGATGGCCCGGGACGACGGAACCATGGGATCTTGATCGGGTCTATCATCCATTCCCCCACCATCCGCTTTAAGTGCTAGATGGTGCAATTTCTATTTTAAATATCAAACTCTCTGGATTCTTAAATCCAAATCCAGTTCTTCATTTTCCAATCCATTGCTGCTACTATATGCCAGATAACATGTATCTCTATACGTATCTGATTGACGACTAGCCTTAATCGAAAGTTTTCTCTCGTGATCGGGAGATGTAATTAACTATAGGGGCTTGCGCCTATAGGAAACCAGAACTCAGATCATAAAGTCCTCACAAAATGAGGGCGAAATCTCTGGGTAGTGTCTTATCTACAAACCCATCTGCCTTCCAAAATTTACCTCGGAACTTATTCAGTTAAAACTCCCTTGCTCTCGCCAAAAGAGAAACGCGCGGCGGGGAGGCCGGGGCCGAATTTTCGGAGCCCACAGTCGTCGACGATGTCGTCGGTCTCCAAGTTAAGGTCGAAGAAGGATGATCAGGGAATATCTACTCGTCCTTGAAGATCATACACAAATCCATTATCGTGCTTTGGATCGGTCATTCACGGATAGGGAGGCTAAGGGGATTGGTTGTCTTCTCCCTTGAAGATGTAACAAGCATAGGAGGGGAGGCGTAGGGGAGGAGGTGCCTTAGAGTGGTCGGCCAAAACAAGAAAAAGGGCTAGGTTAATTTTAGATTTCTGAAATTAAAAGTGGGTGATTGATCAAAGGGATTAATTGTAGAAAAAATACAAAGGGAAAGAGGGGAGGGGCGACTAAATATCTCCTTAATTGGAGTCCTTAATGGGGAAGGAAATAATTAGGAAAAAGGGAGAGAGGGGTTCGGCCAAAGGAGGGGAGGGAGTGTCAACATACAATGTATGTGTCTAGGTGCAATAAATGTTGAAATTGGAATTAATCCCAATTTAATTTCAAATTGGAGGTGATTGGGGAGGCTTCCTAAAATAGGTTTATTAAGTATGAAAGGTTTTGAATTTTAAATTTAATTTGAATTCAAATTAAGATACTTTCCAAATTAATAGTAAGACAAATTAGGAAGGTGTTTAAGAGGCAATTCGAATTTGAAAACAAGGGTTTGTGGAGGAGGGGACTGCGGCTTAGGCTTGGCCTAGCTAGGCCGGCTGCTAAGGGAGCGGACCGGCGGCTTGAGTTGGAGAGGGAAGAGGCCGACGAGTATGGGTGGAGGGGAGAGGGTGTGGCCGGAATTTAGGGCAGGTGTGGGGGTGGCCAGTGATATGGGGGTTTTGAAGGAGAGAGGTCGGCGGCTTGGTGAGGAGAAATGGGGGAGAAAGAAGAAAGGGAAAGGAGAAACCAAGAGACAAGACTTTCCGGTGGTTGTCGGCTATGGCTTTGGCCCTCTCTTAGAGTTCTTTCTTCTCTCAACAGCTCACAAAGAGACGAAAACAAAAGCTGAAATTTTATTCACCCAATTCATCTCATATAACTAGTGAAGGACTCTACATATAGGTTTTAAAAATAAAAAAAAATGCAAAGGAATAAAATACCTTTGGGCTAATCAAGAACAACCTTAAGGGTACTATTGTAAGGACTAAGAAAAATAAAATTAATAAATAAAAGTTATAAATAAAGACTCTGAATCGTAGCGTGATAACTCTGATTCCTGATGATCGAGCGCGGTCCAAAAATATCTAACAACTCCACTACTTCAAAAAACAACAAACATAAATCTAAACTATTATCCAAATACACCCCCAAAAAAAAAAATAA